>JAGYYJ010000701.1:0-38813 GCA_019671005.1 Hibiscus mutabilis
TTAATGAGTTCAAATATTTGGTTATGGGCTTTTGAACATTATTATATAAATTAACTTTAATGTCAGAGCTTTTTGCTCGGTTAAAATTCCAATGGTTCCACTACAAAGCCTATTTATAAATTCATAAATGCATGAAAAATTATAAAACAAATTTAACAAAAACGATTGTGAAATATTATTAAATCAAATTTAATTAGTTCAAATATTTGGTTATGGGCTTCTAAACATTATTATATAGTTTAAAATCAATTTCAGAGCTTTTTACTCGGTTAAAATTCCAATGGGTCGACTATAAAGCCCATTTAGACATGCATGCATTAACTCCAACAAATTGTCCGCAAAATAATATTAAATAAAATTTAATGAGGTTAAGTATTTGATTATAGGCTTTTCAACACGATTATATAGCTTAACCTAAATTTCTAAACTTTTTACTCGGTTCAAAATCCAATGGTTCCACTATAAAGCCCATTTAGACATGCACGCCTTAAACCCTAGCAAAAAGCATGTGAAATAATATTAAATTAAATTTAATGAGTTCAAATATTTGGTTATGGGCTTTTGAACATGATTATATAGCTTGAACTCAATTTCAGAGCTTTTTACTCGGTTAAAATTTCAATGGGTCCACTATAAAGCCCATTTAGACGTGCATGCCTTAACCCTAAGAAAAAGGCCGCAAAATAAGATTAAGTTAAATTTAATGAGTTCAAATATTTGGTTATGGGCTTTTGAACATTATTATATAAATTAACTTTAATGTCAGAGCTTTTTACTCGGTTAAAATTCCAATGGTTCCACTACAAAGCCTGTTCATAAATGCATGCCTGAAACCCTTACAAAAACGATGTGAAATATTATTAAATCAAATTTAATTAGTTCAAATATTTGGTTATGGGCTTCTAAACATTATTATATAGTTTAAAATCAATTTCAGAGCTTTTTACTTGGTTAAAATTATAATGGGTCCATTATAAAGCCCATTTTTAGACATGCATGCATTAACCCAACAAAAAGCATGTAAAATAATATTAAACCAAATTTAATGAGTTCAAATATTTGTTATGGGCTTTTGAACATGATTATATTTGATTTTAGGCTTTTTTTAAAAACATGATTTTATATAGCTTAACCTAAAATAAGATTAAATCAAATTTAATGAGTTAAATTTTATTATGGGCTTTTCAACATGATTAAAAATTCCAATGGTTCTTTTTACTCTGGTTTATAAAGCCCATTTCCACATAAAGCCTATTTATACACTTTAAACCCTAAAAAAGGATGTAAAATAATATTAAATCAAATTTAATGAGTTCAAATATTTGGTTATGGGCTTTTGAACATGATTATATAGCTTAACCTCAATTTCAGAGCTTTTTACTCTGTTAAAATTTCAATGGGTCCACTATAAAGCCCATTTAGACATGCATGCCTTAACCCTAACAAAAAGGCACGCAAAATAAGATTAAATTAAATTTAATGAGTTCAAATATTTGTTTATGGGCTTTTGAACATCATTATATAACTTAACCTCAATTTTAGAGCTTTTTCCTTGGTTAAAATTCTAATGGGTCCACTATAAAGCCCATTTAGACATGCATGCCTTAAACCTAACCCTAACAAAAATTAAATTAAATTTAAAATATTATTATGGGCTTTTAAATTTAATCAAGTTCAAATATTTGTTTATGGGCTTTTTAAAAACATTATTATATAAATTAATTAAATTTTAGTTCAAGCTTTTTACTCGGTTAAAATTCAATGGTTCCACTATAAAGCTAAAATTTATAAAATGCTTTAAACTTACAACAAAAAATGAAAAAATAATATTAAATCAAATTTAATGAGTTCAAATATTTGGTTATGGGCTTTTTTAAACATGATTATATAGTTTTAACCTCAATTTAGAGCTTTTTACTCGGTTAAAATTCCAATGGGTCCACACTATAAAGCCCATTTAGACATGCATGCATTAAAACCAAAAAAATTAAAATAAAATAATATTAAATAAAAATTTAATGAGTTTAAATATTTGATTATAGGCTTTTCAACATGATTATATAGCTTAACCTAAATTTCTAAACTTTTTACTCGGTTAAAAATCCAATGGTTCCACTTTATAAAGCCCATTTAGACACATGCCTTTAAACCCTAAAAAAAAGCATGTGAAAAATAATATTAAATTAAATTTAATGAGTTCAAATATTTGGTTATGGGCTTTTGAACATGATTATATAGCTTGAACTCAATTTAGAGCTTTTTTTACTCGGTTAAAATTTCAATGGGTCCACTATAAAGCCCATTTTTAGACATGCATGCCTTAAACCTAAAAAAAAAGGATGAAAAATAAGATTAAATTAAATTTAATGAGTTCAAATATTTGGTTATGGGCTTTTGAAACATTATTATATAAATTAACTTTAATTTTAGAGCTTTTTACTCGGTTAAAAAATGGTTCCAATGTTTCCACTATAAAGCCCATTTATACATGCATGCATTAAAAACTCTAACAAAAACGATGTGAAATAATATTAAATCAAATTTAATGTGTTCAAATATTTGGTTATGGGCTTTTTTGAACATGATTATATAGCTTAACATCAATTTTTAGAGCTTTTTTTTGGTTAAAATTATAATGGGTCCCATTATAAAGCCCATTTAGACATGCATGCCTTAAAACTTTTGAATTTATCTAAAAGCATGTGTAAAATAATATTAAACCAAATTTAATGAGTTCAAATATTAATGAGTTCAAATATTATGGCTTTTGAACATGATTATATAGCTTAACCGCAATTTTAGAGCTTTTTACTCGGTTAAAATTATAATGGGTCCACTGTAAAGCCCATTTAAACATGCATGCTTAACCCCAACAATTTGTCCGCAAAGTAAGATTAAATCAAATTTAATGAGTTCAAATATTTGATTATGGGCTTTTCAACATGATTAAATAGCTTAACCTAAATTTCAGAGCTTTTTACTCGGTTAAAATTCCAATGGTTCCACAATAAAGCCTATTTATACATAATGTAAAATGCCTTAAACCCTAACAAAAAAGGACACAAAATAATATTAAATCAAATTTATTAAGATCAAATATTTGTTTATGGGCTTTTAAACATGATGATATAGCTGAACCGCAATTTCAGAGCTTTTTACTTTGTTAAAATTCCAATGGGTCTACTATAAAGCCCATTTAGACATGCATGCCTTAAACCCTAACAAAAATGGCAAACAAAATAAGATTAAGTTAAATTTAATGAGTTCAAATATTTGTTTATGGGATTTTGAATATTATTATATAAATTAACTTCAATGTCAGAGCTTTTTACTTGGTTTAAATTCCAATGGTTCCACTGTAAAGCCCATTTAGACATGCATTTTAAAACCATAACAAAAACGATGTGAAATAATATTAAATCAAATTTAATGAGTTCAAATATTTGGTTATGGATTTTTTGAACATGATTATTATTATATAGTTTAAAATCAATTTTAGCTTTTTTTTAAAATTTTAATGGGTCCACTTTAAGCCCATTTAAAATTCTAATGGTCCAAATTTTGAGTTAAAGTTATGGGCTTTTTTTAATTTTACTTTAACATGCATAGAGCACTTTAAACCCTAAAAAAAAAACAAATGAAATAATATTAAACCAAATTTAATGAGTTCAAATATTTGGTTATGGGCTTTTAAACATGATTATACAGCTTAACCTCAATTTTAGAGCTATTTACTCGGTTAAAATTCCAATGGGTCGACTATAAAGCCCATTTAGACATGCATGCATTAACTCCAACAAATTATCCGCAAAATAATATTAAATAAAATTTAATGAGGTTAAGTATTTGATTATAGGCTTTTCAACACGATTATATAGCTTAACCTAAATTTCTAAACTTTTTACTCGGTTCAAAATCCAATGGTTCCACTGTAAAGCCCATTTAGACATGCACGCCTTAAACCCTAACAAAAAAGCATGTGAAATAATATTAAATTAAATTTAATGAGTTCAAATATTTGGTTATGGGCTTTTGAACATGATTATATAGCTTGAACTCAATTTTAGAGCTTTTTACTCGGTTAAAATTTCAATCGGTTAAAATTTCAATGGGTCCACTATAAAGCCCATTTAGACATGCATTAATGAGTTTAACCCTAAGAAAAAATCATTATAAAATAAGATTAAATTAAATTTAATGAGTTCAAATATTTGGTTATGGGCTTTTGAACATTATTATATAAATTAACTTTAATTTTAGAGAGCTTTTTACTCGGTTTAAAATTCCAATGGGTCCACTATAAATCCCATTTATACATGCTTGCCTTAAACCCTAACAAAAAGGATGTAAAATAATATTAAATCAAATTTAATGAGTTCAAATATTTGGTTATGGGCTTTTGAACATGATTATATAGCTTAACATCAATTTTAGAGCTTTTTACTTGGTTAAAATTCTAATGGGTCCACTATAAAGCCCATTTAGACATGCATGCCTTAAACCCTAATAAAAGCATGTGAAATAATATTAAACCAAAGTTAATGAGTTCAAATATTTGGTCATGGGCATTTTGAACATGATTATATAGCTTAACCGCAATTTTAGAGCTTTTTACTCGGTTAAAATTATAATGGGTCCACTGTAAAGCCCATTTAAACATGCATGCTTAACCCCAACAATTTGTCCGCAAAATAAGATTAAATCAAATTTAATGAGTTTAAATATTTGATTATGGGCTTTTCAACATGATTAAATAGCTTAACCTAAATTTCAGAGCTTTTTACTCGGTTATAATTCCAATGGTTCCACAATAAAGCCTATTTATACATGCCGCCTTAAACCCTAACAGAAAGGACACAAAATAATATTAAATCAAATTTATTAAGATCAAATATTTGTTTATGGGCTTTTAAACATGATGATATAGCTGAACCGCAATTTCAGAGCTTTTTACTTTGTTAAAATTCCAATGGGTCTACTATAAAGCCCATTTAGACATGCATGCCTTAACCCTAAGAAAATGGCCGCAAAATAAGATTAAGTTAAATTTAATGAGTTCAAATATTTGTTTATGGGCTTTTAAACATTATTATATAAATTAACTTTAATTTTAGAGCTTTTTACTCGGTTAAAATTCCAATGGTTCCACTATAAAGCCTGTTTATAAATGCATGCCTGAAACCCTTACAAAAACGATGTGAAATATTATTAAATCAAATTTAATTAGTTCAAATATTTGGTTATGGGCTTTTAAACATTATTATATAGTTTAAAATCAATTTCAGAGCTTTTTACTCGGTTAAAATTCTAATGGGTCCTTTATAAAGCTAATTTAGACATGCACACTTTAAAACCCTAGCAAAAAAACAATGTGAAATAATATTAAACCAAATTTAATGAGTTCAAATATTTGGTTATGGGCTTTTAAACATGATTATATAGTTTAACCTCAATTTTAGCTTTTTTTACGGTTAAAATTCCAATGGTCCACTATAAAGCCCATTTAGACATGCATGCATTAACTCCAACAAATTGTCCATAAAAAAATAATAGTAAATAAAATTTAATGAGGTTAAGTATTTGATTATAGGCTTTTCAACACGATTATATAGCTTAACCTAAATTTCTAAACTTTTTACTCGGTTCAAAATCCAATGGTTCCACTGTAAAGCCCATTTAGACATGCACGCCTTAAACCCTAGCAAAAAGCATGTGAAATAATATTAAATTAAATTTAATGAGTTCAAATATTTGGTTATGGGCTTTTGAACATGATTATATAGCTTGAACTCAATTTTAGAGCTTTTTACTCGGTTAAAATTTCAATGGGTCCACTATAAAGCCCATTTAGACGTGCATGCCTTAACCCTAAGAAAAAGGGCAACAAAATAAGATTAAGTTAAATTTAATGAGTTCAAATATTTGGTTATGGGCTTTTGAACATTATTATATAAATTAACTTTAATTTTAGAGCTTTTTTTTTTCGGTTAAAAATTCAATGGTTCCACTATAAAGCTTGTTTATACATGCATGCATTAAAACTCTAACAAAAAACGATGTGAAATAATA
Source organism: Hibiscus mutabilis (assembly GCA_019671005.1). Lineage (NCBI taxonomy): Eukaryota > Viridiplantae > Streptophyta > Magnoliopsida > Malvales > Malvaceae > Hibiscus > Hibiscus mutabilis. The sequence goes on from JAGYYJ010000701.1 coordinate 6,070, forward strand.
TTAAATCAAATTTAATGTGTTCAAATATTTGGTTATGGGCTTTGAACATGATTATATAGCTTAACATCAATTTTAGAGCTTTTAACTTGGTTAAAATTATAATGGGTCCCTTTATAAAGCCCATTTAGACATGCATGCCTTAAACCCTATCTAAAAGCATGTAAATAAAATAATATTAAACCAAATTTAATGAGTTCAAATATTTTGTTATGGGCTTTTGAACATGATTATATAGCTTTAACCTCAATTTTTAGAGCTTTTTTACTCTTTTAAAATTTTAATGGGTCCAATTTATAAAGCCCATTTAAACATGCATGCATTTAACCCTTAAACAAAAATGGATAAAAATAATATTAAATCAAATTTAATGAGTTTAAATATTTGATTATGGGCTTTTCAACATGATTATATAGCTTAACCTAAATTTTAGAGCTTTTTTACTCGGTTAAAATTCCAATGGTTCCACTATAAAGCCCATTTAGACATGCATGCCTTAACCCTAAAAAAGGACACAAAATAATATTAAATCAAATTTAATGAGTTCAAATATTTGTTTATGGGCTTTTTTAAACATTATTATATAAATTAAACTTCAATTTTAGAGCTTTTACTTTGTTAAAATTCCAATGGGTATACTATAAAGCCATTTAAATGCATGCCTTAAACCCTAAGAAAATGGCCACAAAAATAAGATTAAGTTAAATTTAATGAGTTCAAATATTTGTTTTGGGCTTTTAAACATTATTATATAAATTAACTTTAAACAGAGCTTTTAAACTCGGTTAAAATTCCAATGGTTCCACTATAAATCATATTAAATCAAATTTAATAAGTTCAAATATTTGTTTATAAAATATTTTAAACAAATTTAATTAAATATTTGGTTATGGGATTTTGAAATTATTATATAGTTTTTTATTTCTTTTTTACTCGGTTAAAATTCTAATGGGTCCACTATAAAGCCCATTTAGACATGCACGCCTTAAACCCTAGCAAAAAGCATGTGAAATAATATTAAACCAAATTTAATGAGTTCAAATATTTGGTTATGGGATTTTAAACATGATTATATAGCTTAACCTCAATTTTAGAGCTTTTTACTCGGTTAAAATTCCAATGGGTCCATTGTAAAGCCCATTTAGACAAGCATGCCTTAACCTCAACAAATTGTCCGCAAAATAAGATTAAATCAAATTTAATAAGGTTAAATATTTGATTATGGGATTTTCAACATGATTATATAGCTTAACCTAAATTTCTAAGCTTTTTACTCTGTTAAAATTCCAATGGTTCCACTGTAAAGCCTATTTATTCATGCATGCCTTAAACCCCAAAAATTTAGATGTGAAATAATATTAAATCAAATTTAATGAGTTAAAATATTTGGTTATGGGATTTTGAACATGCTTATATAGCATCAACTCAATTTCAGAGCTTTTAACTCGATTAAAATTCCAATGGGTCCACTATAAAGCCCATTTAGATATGCATGCCTTAACCCTAAGAAAAAGGCCGCAAAATAAGATTAAGTTAAATTTAATGAGGTTACATATTTGATTATAGGCTTTTCAACATGATTATATAGCTTAACCTAAATTTCTGAGCTTTTTACTCGGTTAAAATTCTATTGGTTCCACTGTAAAATTTGTTTATACATGCAAGCCTGAAACCCTAACAAAAACAATGTGAAATAATATTAAATAAAATTTAATGAGTTCAAATATTTGTTTATGGGATTTTGAACATGATTATATATCTTAAACTCAATTTTAGAGCTTTTTACTCGGTTAAAATTTTAATGGGTCCACTATAAAGCCCATTTAGACATGCATGCCTTAACCCTAAAAAACCCTAAAAAAAATAAATAAAAAATAATATTAAATTAAATTTAATGAGTTCAAATATTTTTTATGGGCTATTTAACATTATTATATAAATTAACTTCAATTTCAGAGCTTTTCACTTGGTTCAAATTCCAATGGTTCCATGTAAAGCCCATTTAAACATGCATGCCTTAAACCCTAACAAAAAGATGTAAAATAATATTAAATCAAATTTAATGAGTTCAAATATTTGGTTATGGGCTTTTGAACATGATTATATAGCTTAACCTCAATTTTAGAGCTTTTTACTCGGTTAAAATTCCAATGGGTCCACTATAAAGCCCATTTAGACATGCATGCCTTTAAACCCTAACAAATTGTCATGTAAAATAATATTAAATCAAATTTAATGAGTTCAAATATTTGGTTATGGCTTTTTTGAACATGATTATATAGCTTAACCTCAATTTCAGAACTTTTTACTCGGTTAAAATTTCAATGGGTCCACTATAAAGCCCATTTAGACATGCTCGCCTTAAACCCTAAAAAACGATGTAAAATAATATTAAATCAAATTTAATGAGTTCAAATATTTGGTTATGGGCTTTTGAACATGATTATATAGCTTAACCATAATTTTAGAGCTTTTTACTCGGTTAAAATTCCAATGGTTCCACAATAAAGCATGTTTATACATGTCGCCGTAAACCCTAACAAAAAAGATGCAGAATAATATTAAATCAAATTTAATGAGTTCAAATATTTTTTATGGGCTTTTAAACATGATTATATATAATGGTTTTAATTTTTCAAAGCTTTTTAATGTTAAAATTCCAATGGTTCCCCATTTAGATATGCACACCTTAAACCCTTGCAAAAAGCATGTGAAATAATATTAAATCAAATTTAATGAGTTCAAATATTTGTTTATGGGCTTTGAACATGATTATATATCTTAACCTCAATTTTAGAGATTTTTACTTAGTTAAAATTCCAATGGGTCCATTGTAAAGCCCGTTTAGACAGGCATGCCTTAACCCCAACAAATTGCCTGCAAAATAAGGTTAAATCAAATTTAATGAGGTTAAATATTTGATTATAGGCATTTCAACATGATTATATAGCTTAACCTAAATTTCTGAGCTTTTTACTCGGTTAAAATTCCAATGGTTCCACTGTAAAGCCTGTTTATACATGCACGCCTAAAACCCTAACAAAAAGATGTAAAATAATATTAAATCAAATTTAATGAGTTCAAATATTTGGTTATGGGATTTTGAACATGATTATATAGCTTAAACTCAATTTTAGAGCTTTTTACTTGGTTAAAATTCCAATGGGTCCACTATAAAGCCCATTTAGACATGCATGCCTTAACCCTAAGAAAAAGGATGCAAAATAAGATTAAGTTAAATTTAATGAGTTCAAATATTTGTTTATGGGCTTTTGAACATTATTATATAAATTAACTTCAATTTCAGAGCTTTTTACTCGGTTAAAATTCCAATGGTTCCACTGTAAAGCCTATTTATAAATGCACGCCTTAAACCCTAACAAAAACGATGTGAAATCATATTAAATCAAATTTAATGAGTTCAAATATTTGGTTATGGGCTTTTGAACATGATTATATAGCTTAAACTCAATTTCAGAGCTTTTTACTCGGTTAAAATTCTAATGGGTCCACTATAAAGCCCATTTAGACATGCACGCCTTAAACCCTAGCAAAAAGCATGTGAAATAATATTAAATCAAATTTAATGAGTTCAAATATTTGGTTATGGGCTTTTGAACATGATTATATAGCTTAACCTCAATTTTAGAGCTTTTTACTCGGTTAAAATTCCAATGGGTCCACTGTAAAGCCCATTTAGACATGCATGCCTTAACCCAACAAATTGTCCGCAAAATAAGATTAAATCAAATTTAATGAGTTTAAATATTTGATTATGGGATTTTCAACATGATTAAATAGCTTAACCTTTTCACTCCCGCTATTTTATGGAAAGGCTGACCAAAGATTATGATGCATCCCTAATTGGGAAAGTTATGGCATCCAAAGTCGTGGATGTTGCGGAGCTAAAAAGAGTCTTCCTTTCAGTTTGGAAAGCGACAAGGTTTTGTCCATCTCGGAGCTTAAACAGAATTGTTTCCTGATCAAGTTTGCATCGTCGGGGAAACGTGGTGACATTTTAAAGAGAGGGTCATGAACCTTTAAGAAGGATTGGCTTGCCCCTACCTTTGGACCCTCGATGTTCCATTGACGTGTACGCCTTCACTCATATTTGAATCTGGATTGCATTCACCGCCTTCCTCTCACTTTGATGTCTAGGGTCCAAGTTGCTGAACACATCAGCCATTCCCTTGGCTCGAGCCTTGGAACTTGGGTTGGAACAGACACCCGATCTTCTGTTTTTGAGGGTAACATGGTTGATTTCCTCTGAGTTGGTGTTATCTTGGAGGTTGCTAAGCCCTTTCATAGGTGTGTAGCATTGGGAGGAACCATAACTAAGTTGTGCCTTTTGAAGTATGAACGCCTCCCAGCGTTTTGTCATGGTTGCGGCATTATTGGCCACGTAGTTGATGTCTGCCCTCCCTTTAAAGATGTCAAGTCGGCCAAGCTTCAGTATGATGACTAGTTTCATGTTTATATACCGAAGCCTCAAGGGCCCCTACAGTTGAGAGGCCAAGTTTGTTATGTTGTTATCGGTGCTCCCTCGAATAAGGCACATGCTCAAGCATATGATGGCGCTGGTGCGGCTTTCGCGACAACTGCTATTGCTAAGGGTTTTACCCTTATCTACCCTATTCCTTTTGTTTTTGTTTTTATCACCTTTCCCATTATGTATTGCTCTTTTACCCTGGCCTCACCTTGTTTTCGCTTTTTTAGATGGTAAAGTTGCGAAAATATGGCTGCGGATACTTCTAGTGGTACAACAGTTCCGATTGATACTGTGGATGCTCCTAACGGCACACCAAATATAGCGAACCCAATTCCGGACACGGGTATGGCCTTTGCCAGCCTGGAGGGAGATAAGCACGAGTCGACCGAGGCTCAAGATGTCGAGTCTACCACTGATCCTCTTGCTATAGAGGTGCCTGATGCTTCTGTAGCTGATGCCGATCCTGAATCATTAACTCCACCAGACAAGCGTTTCATTCTGGTTGAGGAGCCAAAAGTAACTATAGGCAAGGTTGCTTCAACAGTGTCTGCCTTTGAAAAAAACGGGTCCGTCTAAGTCGATGCTCCCTAACTTTAAAGTTTGGCTTGAAGGTAACCCACCGAAATTACCCATTGACCATGGGTTGGCTGTGGCTGACCCTCGTAAGCCTAAGCGTAGCCCCCTTCAGGTTGATAGTATTGCTACTAAAAGGCCACGCATCACTCCTTCGACTGTTGGCAAAGTAACAAAGCTTCTTTCGCCATCTGCCACTGTTAAAACTTCCAAAAATATAAAAGCTGGGATGAGCAGCATCAACAACTCTTCAGCGGCGGTTGAGCATCAACCTCGTCGAGCGAAATGAAGATTATGTGTTGGAACTACCGAGGCCTTGTAAACCTCAAGCAATTCAATCTTCAGGAAGCATTGTTAGGAGGATAAGTCCTGATGTTGTTTTTCTTTCCAAAACCCTTTTAAATCATTCTAGTTCAGATTGTTTAAAGTTTGTTTTGAATATAAATGGTTGCATCATTGTTGATACTAGTCGTAGTTTTTCTGGTTTAATAATTTTATGGAATACTAACATCACCCTTGATTTGCTTTCATACTCTGATCGTTACATTGATACTGTTGTACGACTTAACGATGACTGCTTTTGCTTTACTGGAATCTATGGTTTTGTTGATACTAATTTCAAATATAAAACTTGGGATCTTATTGACTCCTTGTGCCCTTCATCGCCTCTCCCTTGGCTCATTGGCGGTGACCTTGATGAGATCTTTTCTGATGACGAAAAACCGGGAGGTTGTCGGCGCTCGCGCTCCCAAATTGTTTGGAAGGCTCGGAAGGAGGATATTATGATTGTCGTTGTACATTACTTCCAATCTCTTTTCACAACGTCTACTCTGACCATGGCACCCTTGATTCTTAATAATATTGTGCCCTCAATTACTCTTGCTATGAATGAGTCCTTAACTCAGCCTTTTATGAAGGAGGAGGTTCTCTTCACTTTTTGCGATATCAATCCTCGGAAAGCCCCAGGCTTTGACAGTTTCCCGAGTGGGTTTTACAGACTTGATTGGGTCAGAGGTTGTCTAGATTTGTCTAGACCTTCTGCGAAGGGATGCGGATATGGCTTCGGCTAACAAGATGGTTCTTGTTCTCATCCTCAAGGTTCTAGACCCTACCACAGTTCGACAGCTTCGACCTATTAGTCTCTGCATTGTACTCTACAAAATTTTCACTAAAGTTCTTGTTAACCGTATGAAGCAAGTTCTTCCATTTTGTATTAGTGACTCCCAGGCTACCTTTGTCAAAGGTAGGAACATCACTGATAATATTCTAATTGCGCTGAGCTCGTGCACTCTTTCCATTCTAATGGATCGGGCCTCTTCAAGGGTGTTTCTCTTAAACTAGATATGGAGAAAGCCTTTGATCGGGTTGAGTGGTTGTTTCTTCAATGCATCATGCTAAAGCTGCACTTTGCCGCTCCTTGGGTGGATCTTATTATGTGATGTATTTCAATCGTCTCTTTTACCACATGTGTCAACAACTTGCTTTCTCTAGTTTTTTACCCTTAGCGAGGCATCCGGCAAGGGGACCCTCTCTCCCCCTTCTTGTTCCTTATCTGTTCCTAGGATCTCTCTGCCTCCCTAGAGGTAGAACAACGAGCTGGTCGCCTTTAGGGTCTTTGTGCTAGCCGTCATGGCCCAAGAGTCAACCATCTTCTCTTTGCTGACGATAGCCTAATCTTCTTACGGGATGACATTGGCGAGGTTAGGTGTTTGAAGGAGGTTCTTGACCTCTATTCTTCCTTCTCTGGTCAAGCGGTCAACTTTGAAAAGTCTCCTATCTTTTTTGGCCCACTCTTGTCTACTGACTATAATCAAGATGTTTATCGTATTCTCCGTGTGCGTGAAGTGGATGACCCTGGTATCTACCTTGGAATTTCGCTCCTTGTTGGGAAGAATACGACGACGTCCTTGGGGTTTACTCGCGACAAGGTCAACTCACGTATGACTAACTAGAATAATCATCTACTTTCTTTTAGCAGGCGTGAAGTTTTCATTAAGCCTGTCGCTCAGTCCCTGCCACAATATGTTATGTCCTGCTACATGCTGCCTCAAAACATTATTGATGATATGACTCAGTCTATTCGATGTTATTGGTGGTCTGGTCGCACTAATAAGCGCGGTTGGCCGCTAGTCATATGGGAATCTGTTTGCACCCCCAAATTTATGGGTGGTGTCGGGTTCTGTGACATGCACCACTTTAATGTCGCTTTGTTGGGGAAACCGCTTTGGTGCCTCATCTCTGAGCCAAACTCCTTGTTTTCCCGTGTCTTTCACACACGCTACTTCCCTTATGGGAATATTTTTGATGATGTGCCCAAACGCAAGGATTATTTTGCATGGAAGGGTCTCTGCCAAGCAATGTTGTTGTTTTCTCCTGGTTTCTTTTGGCATCCTAGAATTGATAGTAAGATTCGTGTGCACTGTGACAATTGGGGTAGGGTTTCGGCTCTCACCCTTTATGGGGAGTTTTCTGATAATGATGAAATCCCTACTCGTTGTCGCGACTTTATGGTTCGTGGCCGCGCACAATAGGATGACCGTAAAGTTTGCAACTACTTTGATAGGGAGGACGCTGGTAATATTCTTCGTATCCCCATTACTGATGAGAGACGTGATATCATGCTTTGGAGTAATCATGACTCTGGCCTCTATACCGTCAGGTCTGGCTATCTCTTCATGCACCAACCGCTGCGGCCTATCCCTCGACCTTCGCCCTTTTGGAAGGTTATTTCGCGCTCGCCCACGCTTCCCAAAGTTTGAACTTTCGGATGGCGTGCGGGACGTGATGCCCTTCCTACCAAGAATCGGATGGTGGCTGCTGACTTATCGTACGGGTCTTGTCCCTTTTTCCAGCCTCTCCAGAGATGGCTTTGCATGCTCTCTACGACTGTGTTGGGGCTGAGGAGGCCTTCGTCTTGCTAGCTTTTCCTACCAGCTTCGTCTGAGTTTCGCTTCGGCAATGTCTACGTGGCTTGAGGAAGGAGCCTAGCTTCTTTCTCATTTTGACTTTGCCTTCATTCTCACCATGTTGTGGAACTTATAGAACCGCAGGAATGACCTCATCCATCATGGTCGTCTTCAGTCGTCGTGGCTCATTTTCTTCAATGCTCAGGGTCTCCTCCGTGACTTTGCTACTGCCACTAGGTTGCCCACCGACCCTCCGCTTGCCGCCCCTACCCTCTCAGATCCTCGATGGACGCCTCCACCAGCAGGGGCAGTCAAGATTAACGTCGATGGTGCCTTTCTGTCATCGACAAGTGCTGCAGCCATTAGAGTCATCGCTCGCGACCATACGGGTTATGTTCTTAGTGGCTTAGCTCTTCACTCGGTTGGTTGTCTGGATGCTGCGCTCGCCGAACTCCATGCGGTTGTTGCTGATGCTCAGCTTGGGATTGATAGAGGTTGGAGTGCCATGGTTATGGAATCTGACTCTGGCGTGCTGGTTAACAAGATCCAGCGTCAGTCTCCGGATGCTTATTTGTTGAGCCCCCACATTGAGCGGGTGCGTACCTTGTTTGCTTCTATACCTAATTTGTGGTTTGGGTTTGTCCCTAGATTACCTAATATTGTTGCTCATTCTTTAGCCACTTGGGCTCTACGTTTTGGCTCTTCTGTTTTCTTTGATTCGGATGTCTCTGATTTTATCCACGCTGCTGTAATAGATGACTTTCGTCCTCCTTAATTTTAATGAATCATGGGCACTCTTTTCCCCTTAAGTGGACACCACCAGGCTCGCCTGATGTTTGACTTTAGAGGGGTTTTTAATGAGGCCCGCCTTCTTCATTCAAAAAAAATTTCAATAGGTGCACTGTAAAGCCCATTTAGACAGGCATGCATGCCTTAACCCAAACAAATTGTCCACAAAATAAGATTAAATCAAATTTAATGAGGTTATATATTTTATTATAGGCATTCCAACATGATTATATAGCTTAACCTAAAATTTTGAGTTTTTTACTCGGTTAAAATTCCAATGGTTCCACTATAAAGCCTGTTTATACATGCATGCCTGAAACCCTAACAAAAATAATGTGAAATAATATTAAATCAAATTTAATGAGTTCAAATATTTGGTTATGGGCTTTGAACATGATTATATAGCTAAAACTCAATTTTAGAGCTTTTTACTCGGTTAAAATTCTAATGGGTCCACTATAAAGCCCATTTGGACAAGCATGCCTTAACACTAAGAAAAGGGCCGCAAAATAAGGTTAAGTTAAATTTAATGAGTTCAAATATTTGTTTATGAGCTTTTAAACATTATTATATAAATTAACTTCAATTTTAGAGCATTTTACTCGGTAAAATTCCAATGGTTCCACTGTAAAGCCTGTTTATACATGCACGTCTGAAACCCTAACAAAAACTATGTGAAGTCATATTAAATCAAATTTAATGAGTTCAAATATTTGTTTATAGGCTTTTGAAAATGATTATATAGTTTAAACTCAATTCCAGAACTTTTTACTCGGTTAAAATTTCAATGGGTCCACTATAAAGCCCATTTAGACATGCTCGCCTTAAACACTAACAAAATGGATGTAAAATAATATTAAATCAAATTTAATGAGTTTAAATAATTGGTTATGGGCTTTTGAACATGATTATATAGCTTAAACTCAATTTTAGAGCTTTTTACACGTTTAAAATTCCAATGGGTCCACTATAAAGCTCATTTAGACATACATGCCTTCACCCTAAGAAAATGGCCGCAAAATAAGATTAAGTTAAATTTAATAAGTTTAAATATTTTTTATGTTCTTTTTAACATTATTATATAAATAAACATAAATTTTAGAGCTTTTTAATCGGTTAAAATTCCAAAGGTTCCATAGTAAAGCCTGTTTATACATGCACGCCTGAAACCCTAACAAAAACGATGTGAAATCATATTAAATCAAGTTTAATGAGTTAACATATTTGGTTTCGGGCTTTTGAACATGTTTATATAGCTTAAACTTAATTTCAATGCTTTTTACTCAGTTAAAATTCCATTGGGTCCACTGTAAAGCCCATTTAGACATTCATGCCTTAAACCCTAACAAAAAGGTTGTAAAATAATATTAAATTAAATTTAATGAGTTCAAATATTTGTTTTGGGCTTTTGAACATGAATATATTGCTTAAACTCAATTTTAGAGCTTCTTACTCGGTTAAAATTCAAATAGGTGCACTGTAAAGCTCATTTAGACAGCCATGCCTTAACCCCAACAAATTGTCCACAAAATAAGATTAAATCAAATTTAATGAGGTTACATATTTTATTATAGGCATTTCAACATGATTATATAGCTTAACCTAAATTTCTAAGCTTTTTACTCGGTTAAAATTCCAATGGTTCCACTGTAAAGCCTGTTTATACATGCACGCCTGAAACCCTAAAAAACAATGTGAAGTCATACTAAATCAAACTTAATGAGTTCAAATATTTGTTTATGGGCTTTTGAAAATGATTATATAGCTTAAACTCAATTCCAGAACTTTTTACCGGGCTAAAATTTCAATGGGTCCACTATAAAGCCCATTTAGACATGCTCGTCTTAAACCCTAGCAAGAAGAATGAGAAATAATATCAAACTAAATTTATTGAGTTCAAATATTTGGTTATGGGCTTTTGAACATGAATATATAGCTTAACCTCAATTTTAGAGCTTTTTACTCGGTTAAAATTTAAATGGGTCCACTGTAAAGCCCATTTAGACATGTATGTCTTAAACCCTAGCAAGAAGCATGAGAAATAATATTAAACTAAATTTAATGAGTTCAAATATTTGGTTATGGGCTTTTGAACATGAATATATAGCTTAACCTCAATTTTAGAGCTTTTTACTTGGTTAAAATTTAAACTGTAAAGCCCATTTAGACATGCATGCCTTAACCCAACAAATTGTCAGCAAAATAAGATTAAATCAAATTTAATGAGTTTAAATATTTGATTACTGGCTTTTCAACATGATTAAATAGCTTAACCTAAATTTCAAAGCTTTTTACTCGGTTATAATTCCAATGGTTCCACAGTAAAACCTGTTTATACATGATGCCTTAAACCCTAACAGAAAAAACGCAAAATAATATTAAATCAAATTTATTGAGTTCAAATATTTGTTTATAGGCTTTGAAACATGATGATATAATTGAACCGCAATTTTCGAGCTTTTTACGGTAAAAATTCCAATGGGTGCACTGTAAAGCCCATTTAGACAGGCATGCATGCCTTAACCCCAACAAATTTTTCGAAAAATAAGATTAAATCAAATTTAATGAGGTTAAATATTTGATTATAGGCATTTCAACATGATTACATAGCTTAACCTGAATTTTTGAGCTTTTTACTCGGTTAAAATTCCAATGGTTCCACTATAAAGCCCATTTATACATGCACGCCTGAAACCCTAACAAAAACGATGTGAAATAATATTAAATCAAATTTAATGAGTTCAAATATTTCTTTATGGGCTTTGAACATGATTATATAGCTTAAACTCATTTTTATAGCTTTTTACTCGATTAAAATTCCAATGGGTCCACTATAAAGCTCATTTAGACATGCATGCCTTAACCCTAAGAAAAAGGCCGCAAAATAAAATTAAGTTAAATTTAATGAGTTCAAATATTTGTTTATGGGATTTTAAACATTATTATATAAATTAACTTCAATTTTAGAGCTTTTTACTCGATAAAATTCCAATGGTTCCACTGTAAATCTTGTTTATATATGCCCGCATGAAACCCTAACAAAACGATGTGTAGTCATATTAAATCAAATTTAATTAGTTCAAATATTTGTTTATGGGCTTTCGAAAATGATTATATAGCTTAAACTCAATTCCAGAACTTTTTACTCGGTTAAAATTTCAATGGGTCCACTATAAAGCCCATTTAGACATGCTCGCCTTAAACCCTAACAAAAAGGATGTAAAATAATATTAAATAAAATTTAATAAGTTTAAATATTTGGTTATGGGCTTTTGAACAGGATTATATAGCCTAACCTCAATTTTAGAACTTTTTACTCGTTTAAAATTCCAATGGGTCCAATATAAAGCCCATTTAGAGATGCATGCCTTCACCCTAAGAAAATGGCCGTAAAATAAGATTAAGTTAAATTTAATGAGTTCAAATATTTTTTATGGGCTTTTGAACATTATTATATAAATAAACATCAATTTTAGAGTTTTTTAATCGGTAAAAATTCCAAAGGTTCCACAGTAAAGCCTGTTTATACATGTACACCTGAAACCCTAACAAAAACGATGTGAAATGATATTAAATCAAATTTAATGAGTTCAAATATTTGGTTATGGACTTTTGAACATGGTTATATAGCTTAAACTCAATTCCAGAGCTTTTTACTAGGTTAATTCTAATGGGTCCACTGTAAAACCCATTTAGACATGCTCGCCTTAAACCCTAACAAGAAGCATGAGAAATAATATTAAACTAAATTTATTAAGTTCAAATATTTGGTTATGGGCTTTTGAACATGAATATATAGCTTAATCTCAATTTTAGAGCTTTTTACTCGGTTAAAATTCCAATGGGTCCACTGTAAAGCCCATTTTAACATGCATGCCTTAACCCAAGAAATTGTCCGCAAAATAAAATTGAATCAAATTTAATGAGTTTAAATATTTGATTATGGGCTTTTCAACATGATTAAATAACTTAACCTAAATTTTAGAGCTTTTTTCTCGGTTATAATTCAAATGGTTCCACAGTAAAGCCTGTTTATACTTGCTGCCTTAAACCTTAACAGAAAGGACGCAAAATAATATTAAATCAAATTTATTGAGTTCAATTATTTGTTTATGGGATTTTAAACATGATGATATAGCTGAACCGCAATTTTAGAGCCTTTTACTCGGTTAAAAATCCAATGGGTGCATTGTAAAGCCCATTTAGACAGGCATGCCTTAACCCCAACAAATTGTCTGCAAAATAAGATTAAATCAAATTTAATGAGGTTATTAATTATAGGCATTTCAAAATGACTATATAGTTGAATAGCTCATATTGAATTATATGAACACCAAAAAGTTAGTTAAAATCGCTTTTGCGATACTTTTTGTAATGGTTTCATATGAGCAGGTTTAAATCTGCCTTATAATGGACCTATTGGAATTTAACTAAGTAAAAAGTATAGAAATTGAGGTTTTCAAAAATATTAGTGTTGAATATCTCGTAATCAATTATATGCACACCAAAAATTTGATTAAAACTTCTTTTGCGGACATCTTTGAAGAGGTTTTAGACGAGCAAGTCTAAATGTGCCATACAAAGGACCCGTTGGAAATTTAACTGAGTAAAAAGTACAGCAATTGAGATTGTGCAATATAATCATGTTGAATAGCTCCTAATCAATTATATAAACTCATAAAATAAGATTAAAACTTTTTTACGGTACTTTTTGTTAAGGTATTAGATGAGCAGGTCTAAATATGCCTTAAAATGGTCTCGTTGGAATTTTAACTGAGTAAAATATACAGAAATTGAGGTTTTGCAATATAATCATGTTGAATAGCTCGAAATCAATTATATGAACACCAAAAACTTCATTAAAACCTCTTTTGCAGTATTTTTTAAAGGTTTCAGACGAATAGGTCTAAACGGGCCTTATAATGGACTCCTTGGAATTTTAACTAAGTAAAATGTACAAAAATTGAGGTTTTGCAATATAATCGTGTTGAATATCTCGTAATTAATTATATGTACACCAAAATTTTGATTAAAACCTCTTTTGCGGTCATCTTTGAAGAGGTTTTAGACGAGCAGGTCTAAATGTGCCTTTTTTGGAAATTTAACTAACTAAAAAGTATAGAAAAATGAGGTTTTGCAATATAATCGTGTTGAATAGCTCGTAATCAATTAATTTAACTAAATTTTGATTAAAAGAATCTTTTGAGGTTTTAGCAAGCAGGTAATAAATGTGTGTTTGCTAGTTGGAAAAATAAAAAATATATTTAAAGGTTTTGCAAATTTTGAATAGCTAAAATCAATTATATAAAATGTCTATCTTAAGATTAATTTTTTTTTGAGTACTTTTTGTAAAGGTATTAGACAAGCAAGTCTAAATGAAATTAGAATGGACCCGTTGGAATAAAAAGAATAAAATGTACAAAAATTGAGGTTTTGCAATATAATCATGTTGAATAGCTCTAATCAATTATATGAAATACAAAAATTTAATTAAAATTTTTTACGGTATTTTTTTAAAGGTTTTAGACGAGCAAGTCTAAATGGGGCCTTATAATGGACTCGTTGGAATTTTAACTAAGTAAAAAGTAGTAAAAAAATTGAGGTTTTGCAATATAATCATGTTGAATAGCTCATAATCAATTATATGAACACAAAAATTTGATTAAAACTTTTTTGCGGTCATTTTTTTGTAAAGGTTTCAGAGGAGCAGGTCTAAATGTGGTTTATAATAGACCCGTTGGAAATGTAGCTGACTTAAAAGTATAGAAATTGAGGTTTTGCAATATAATCATGTTGAGTAGCTCCTATTCAATTATATGAACACCTAAAATAAGATTAAAACGTTTTTACGGTACTTTTATAAAGGTTTTAGCGAAAGCAGGTGAAATGTTTTAAAAATGGACCCGTTGGAAATTTAACTAAGTAAAATGTTCATAAATTGAGGTTTTGCAATATAATTGTGTTGAATAGCTCATAATCAATTATATTAACACCAAAAATTTGATTAAAACATCTTTTACGGTCATTTTTGAAAGTTTTAGTTTTAATGGTATTAGGTAGGCGAGCAAGTCTAAATGGGCCTTATAATGGAGCCATTTGGAATTTTAAACTAAGTAAAATGTATAGAAATTGAGGTTTTGATATATAATCATGTTGAATAGCTCTTGTAATCAATTATATGTAACACCAAAAATTTGATTAAAACATTTTTGTGGTCATTTTTTGAAGAGGTTTTAGAGTAGCAGGTCTAAAAATGCCCTACAATGGACCCATTGGAAATTTAACTAAGTAAAAAGTACAGAAATTGAGGTTTTGCAATATAATCATGTTGAATAACTCCTAATAAATTATATGAACTCCTAAAATAAGATTAAAACTATTTTTGGTACATTTTTGTAATGTTTTAGACAGTAGCATGTCTAAATGGGCATTACAAAATGGGCTTTTGGAATTTTAACTGAGTAAAAGTACAAAAATTGAGAGTTTTGCAATATAATATGTTGAATAGCTCATAATCAATTATATGAACACCAAAAATTTAATTAAAAACCTCTTTTTGGTACTTTTTTAATAATGGTTTAGAGAGCATGTCTAAATGGGCCTTCTAAAATAATGGACCTATTGGAATTTTGACTAAGTAAAAAGTATAGAAATTGAGGTTTTGCAATATATTCATGTTGAATAGCTCATAATCAATATATGAACACAAAAAATTTAATTAAAACATTTTTTTACGATCATTTTGAAGAGGTTTTTAGATGAGCATGTTCTAATTGTGCAATACAACGGACCCTTTAGAAATTTAACTGAGTAAAAAGTATAGAAATGGAGGTTTTGCAATATAATCATGTTGAATAGCTCAAAATTAGTTATATAAACTTCTAAATTAAGATTAAAACTTTTCATGGTATCTTTTGTTAAGGTATTAGACGAGCAGGTCTAAATGGGCCTTAGAATGGACCTGTTGAAATTTTAACTGAGTAAAATGTACAAAAATAGAGGTTTTACAATATAATCATGTTGAGTAGCTAGAAATCAAATATAGGAACACAAAAAATTTAATCAAAACCTCTTTTGCGGTACATTTTTTAATGGTTTTAGACGAGCAAGTCTAAAGGGCCTTATAATGGACTCCCTAGAATTTTAACTGATTAAAAATTAAAAAATTGTGGCTTTGCAATATAATCATGTTGAATTGCTCATAATCAATCATATGTACACCAAAAATTTGATTAAAACTTATTTTGTGGTCATCTTTGATTAGGTTTTAGAGTAGCAGGTCCAAAGGTGCCCTACAATGGACCAGTTGGAAATTTAACTAAGTAAAAAGTATAGAAATTGATGTTTTGCAATATAATCGTGTTGAATATATCCTAATCAATTATATGAACTCCTAAAATAAGATTAAAACTGTTTTTGGTACTTTTTCTAATGGTATTAGACGGGCATGTCTAAATGGGCCAGAAAATGGGTCCGTTAGAATTTTAACTGAGTAAAAAGTACAGAAATGGAGGTTTTGTAGTATAATAATGTGGAATAGCTCGAAGTAAATTACATGAATACCAAAAATTTAATTAAAACCTCTTTTGCGATACTTTTTGTAATGGTTTCAGACGAGCGGGTCTAAATGGGCCTTATAATGGACCCGTAGGAATTTTGACTGAGTAAAAAGTATAGAAATTGAGGTTTTACAATATATTCGTGTTGAATAGCTCATAATCAATTATATGTACACCAAAATTTTGACTAAAACTTCTTTTACGGTCATCTTTGAAGAGGTTTTAGTCAAGCAGGTCTAATTGTGCAATACAATGGACCGTTTGGAAATTTAACTGAGTAAAAAGTACAGAAATGGAGGTTTTGCTATATATTCATGTTGAATAGCTCGAAATAAATTATATAAACTTCTAAATTAAGATGAAAACTTTTTTACGGTACTTTTTGTTAAGGTATTAGAGGAGTAGGTCTAAATTGGCCTTAGAATGGACCCGTTGGAATTTTAATTGAGTAAAATGTACAAAAATTGAGGTTTTACAATATAATCATGTTGAGTAGCTCGAAACCAAATATATGAAAACCAAAAATTTAATTAAAACATTTTTTGCGGTACATTTTTTAATGGTTTTAGACGAGCAGGTCTAAAGGGGCCTTATAATGGACTCCCTAGAATTTTAACTGATAAAAAATTAAAAAATTTGTGGCTTTGCAATATAATCGTGTTGAATTGCTCATAGTCAATCATATGTACACCTCAAATTTGATTAAAACTTATTTTGAGGTCATCTTTGATGAGGTTTTAGACGAGTAGATCTAAATGTGCCTTACAACGGATCCGTTGGAAATTTAACTGAGTAAAAAGTACAAAAATTGAGGTTTTGCAGTATAATTGTGTTGAATAGATCCGAATCAATTATATGAACTCGTAAAATAAGATTAAAGCAATTTTCGGTACTTTTTGTAACGGTATTAGACGAGCATGTCTAAATGGGCCCGTTGGAATTTTAACTGAGTAAAAAGTACAGAAATGGAGGTTTTGCAATATAATCATGTTGAATAGCTTGATATCAATTATATGAACACCAAAAATTTAATTAAAACCTCTTTTGTAATACTTGTTGTAATGGTTTCAGACGAGCAGGTCGAAATGGGTCTTATAATGAACCCGTATGATTTTTTTTGATGAAGTCGGGCCTTATTAAAAGCCCCTCTAAGGTCAGGCACCAGGCGAGCCTAGTGGCGACCACCTAAGGGGAAAAGAGTGCCCTAAATTCATTAAAAATTAAGGAGGACGAAAGTCATTCATTACAGCAGAGCGGATAAAATCGGGTATACCCAAGTCAAAGAAAGTAGAAGAGCCCGAATGTAAAGCCTAATGGCTATCATGTGAGCAACAAAATTAGCCAACCTAGGGACATGCAAAAACCAAAAAATAGGAATAGAGGAAAATAAAGGACGCGCCCGCTCAATAAAGGGACTCAACAAAGAAGCATACGGGGACTGGCGCTGGATCTTGTGTAGCACAATGGTGGAATCTGACTCTAGTATCACGTCACTCCAACCATGGTCGCAACCAAGTTGATCACCAGCTACAATTGCATGGAATTCAGTCGTAGCAGCATCTGTGCAACCAGCTGAGTGAAGCTCCAAACCACCAAGAATGGAACTCGTACCGTCACGTACGAGGACTCCGATGGTAGCTGCACTAGTCGACGGTTGGAAGGCGCCATCAACGTTGATCTTAATCATCCCTGGGCCTAAAGGTGTCCACTGAGGATCCGAGAGGACTGGAGCTTTAGGCGGCTGAGCGGGGGCCAAAGAATTAGCATCAGCATAGTCTCGAAGAAGACTCTGCGCGTTCAGTATTGTGAGCCATGGAGGTTGAAGCCGACAATTATGGATAAGGTCATTCCTGCGTTTCCATATGTTCCACAATACGGTAAAAAAGAAGGTAAAGCCCGACCGGGAGAGAAGAGAGACTCCCTTATCAAACCACAAAGACATCGTCCAAACGAAACTTGTTCAAAGCTGGGGTGAGAAGCCAGCGAGACGAAGGACTTATGCAGCCCAGCGTTGTCACGAAGAGTGTGCAAACCTATTTCTGAAGCTTCACAGAAGGGACAAGACCCAGGCGATAAGTCAGCGACCGAAAACCTATTTCCAATAGGAAGGGCATCACGTCTCGCCTACCACCCGAAGGTATGCACCTTGGGAAGCGTGGGCGAACGTGATATAATCTTCCAAATGGGCAAAGGTCGAGGTAGAGGTCGCTGTGGTCTGCGTAGAAAGAGGTAGCCAGACCTGACGGTATAAAGCTTAGAGTCATGATTACCCCAAAGCACTATATCACAACGTTCATCGGTGACAGGGATACAAAGGATATTGTCAACATCCTCTCAGTCAAAGTAATCGCGTACTTTACGGGTATCCTATTGGGCCCTACCACGAACCAGAAATTCACGGTAGCAGACCGAGATCTCATCATTATCAGAATACTCTCCATAGAGGGTGAGCGCAGAAGCCCCGCCCCAACTATCACGGTGCCCGCGAACCTTACTATCAATACCTGAACATCAAAAGAATCCAGGAGCAAGCAACTGCAAAGCTTGGCAAAGACCCTTCCAAGCAAATAAATCCCTGTGATTCGCTACAGCATCAAAAATATTTCCTGAAGGGAAGTAACGTGCACAGAATACACGAGAAAATAGAGAGTCTAGAGCCGAGATAAGACGCCAAAGCTGCTTTCACAATAGTGCAACATTAAATTGGTGCATTTCGCGGAAACCCATACCACCCACAGATTTTGGGGCGCAAACAACATCCCAAGCGACGAGCGGACATCCGCTCTTATTATTGCGACCAGACCACCAGTAACGTCGAATAGACCGAGTCATATCATCTATAATGTTATGAGGCAGCAAGTAACATGACATTGACATATTGTGGCAGGGACTGAGCGACAGACTTAATGAAAACATCACTACCGCTAAAGGACAGTAGAAGAAGATGGTGTTTTGATTGTCAAGTTAAGAATAAAATTTATCATATTGAATTAAATAATATATCTTTAAAGAAATGTTGTCAAGGTGCAAACAAGTGGAAAAGAGTGAAACTGAAAACTTGAAAGTTAGGTTTGATAGATATTTGTATTATCAAGGAAGAATTTCTATCTCGATGATGGAAACTATATGTTGATCCTGAAAGAAAAGATATTTAATATGGAGTTAAGGATAAAGTATTCTTAAAAGTTTCACCTAGGAAGAAGGTGTTATGGTTTGGACAAAAAGAAAGTTAAGTTTAAAATTTATTGGGCTATAAGAAATTGTGAAAGGAGTTAGTCTGATAGTTAAGCTTAATAGTTAGCTTTATCTTTGGAAATGAAGAAGATTCATAATGTATCGATGCTCAGGAAATATTGATTAGACCTCTCATTTTTTGTTACTTCGGAGAAAATAGAGATTCAGTCAGATTTAAGCTACGAAAAAGAATTGGTAAAGATCCTAGCACATGGAATCAAAGAACTAACAAAACAATACAATCCCGTTTGTCAAAGTTCCTTGAAAAAAATCACAAGGTTAAAGAAACAATTTGAGAGAAATAAGAAGAAAATATAAGAAAATAATTTTTTCACCTTTTGAATCAGGTGCGTGTTGAAAATTCGAGGACGAATTTTCTTAAGGGGGAGAGAATTGTAATACCCTAAAATTTGCTAAGTTGATTAAGGGTCATTTAGTACTAAGATAATAGCTTAAAAGCTAACTTAGTGACTAAAATGACAAAAATGCAAAAGTTAGGATTTCTTTAATTATGGGTTTTGGAAAGGAAATTTCTAAGGTTTAAAGGTCTCATGTGATAGATAGTGAATTGAATAAGGTATTCTTAAAGTTTGGTTGAATGATTATCAATGCATATGATCACCTTACCATTATATGCTCGTTAACATAAATAAGTATGTATATCAAAGTGATAAGATTAGATCTTACCAATACCGTTGCCATTCCATCCGTAAGCTTTCAATGCTTACCAATACCTTTTTCCCATTTCTATCTGCAAGCTTTCAAGCTTATCTTCTTGTTTCTTTTTTATTCTTTTTAATTTATTTAGCCCAAGATATCGAATTAAGAGATTCTATGTACACGAGTCATCCCCCTATACCCAACCTTTCTTGAGTATGTGTATTATTTGCACTCTACCGTGACTGCTTAGCAAAGAAGTGCTTCTGTATACTTACCGGAGTATACAATATATCCCTCATTGAGTTTTTATGAAATTACACTAAAGTGTTTAGCACCCGTAGTAAGTTTGTATACTCAAACCATGCATGAGTATACTCCTCAATGAATATTTATAATATTTGCACCTTACCTGAAGTGCTTAGAATATTTATACAGCTGTTTATGACCCTATGGATATCCAACTATACCATCGAACTTCTATATCATACATTGGGCTTTATTTCATCATTTAAGTCATCAATAGCAACATATATCAATATATATCAACATTTAACAGTTCATAGCCGAAATAACATTCATATTATACCATCATCAATAACTAGTGATCAATGCATTTATTTTCAACCTTTGACATATTTAAAATATGTCAAATATATGATCAATGACATAAATATCATGACAATATATAAACCAGGTAGACTCATCGCAAGTCCTACCGGTGATGTATGAAACATCCATGTATTATGTTATGTATGTATTGCACTCACCTGGGCCATTTATTAGCATGCCTCACTAAGTCTTCTTTGATCCTTTCCTTCATCGTACCTTGAACCTCCCTTGATTCGAACTTAACTTCATAATTCAAATAAGTAAAATACTTGTTAGATCCTAATCTAACAATATCTTAGACATATTGTCCAAAATAATCATTCAAATACAAAATCTCCAAACATTTTCCTTTCTTCCTTGTATTGTTCAAAAATTCATTATAGTCCCTAGTGACCACTTTGAACATCCATTAACCCCTTTCAAGCTTACTAATCAACCTTAGATACAAAGTGTATCAATTCTCATTTTCTGGCAATTTGTAGTACCTTCAAAAAAATATTTATATAAAATAATCTATAACTCAGAATTCAACTCCATT
Source organism: Hibiscus mutabilis (assembly GCA_019671005.1). Taxonomy (NCBI): domain Eukaryota; kingdom Viridiplantae; phylum Streptophyta; class Magnoliopsida; order Malvales; family Malvaceae; genus Hibiscus; species Hibiscus mutabilis. The sequence goes on from JAGYYJ010000701.1 coordinate 27,424, forward strand.
CGTTCTGGAAGAAACTAGATTTGATAAGCTTTTCAACCATATAAATTAATAGTCCAAAATCAACTTGTACGATTTATGGCGAATTTTCAAAGTCAGTTACAGTGCTAAAATTCGGAACAAACTGGTGTTCTGTTTTCTGACCTTTCGCCACTTAAAAATTAATATCTTTTGACTCAGAAATCGAAATCAGATTTCGTTTGTAGGACACGAAACTAGACGAACAAATATTTACATCGGTATAAAATTCACTATCTAACCATTTTGTAGAATTTATGGTGAATTTTCAAAGTTACTGCCATAAACCAGTTTTTCTACACAGCTTCCATAAACAACTTCAACTTTTATACTAACTTCTCCTTACTTCTCTACTTTTCAATTTAGTCCAATTACTTGCTTTAACCCACCATCTTATGACCTTCTTCATCAAATAATTATTCACAATAATTCTCCTTAATTTTCCTTCTTTACAGAAATAGTCACTAAAATGCAAAGATAACGATTCAAGCTTCTTAACTTTGCAAATTAGTCCTCAATTCAACATTACTACCTTAATTCCATCATTACAACTAAAAATCAGATTTAGCCCACATACAAAACTTCAATTTCGATTTGGTCACTTAACTTTGACAAATTGTCAAAATGGTCACTAATTCCATTCAACATCAATTTAGCATTCTAACTTTATTTTCTTATCTCTAACATCATTAATAACACAAATACAATCCAAATTCTAAAAATTCAGATTTGGTCCTTCAAATTTTCAATTTGCCGAAATGGTCCCTACAAAACTTAACTTAGGGTTTTGCTTCCAAACAACAATTCAAGCTTACTAGATCATTATTTCAACATTACAAACCCTAAATTAAACTTGAATCCATAAACCCTAATCATCTTCATAAAAATCAAAACATTTAAAACTTAAATCCAAACTCAATATCATGATTTTAACATCATACTAGCTTAATTCTAACTTGAATTCAATCATGGAATCATAAAATCTCAAAAGCCCCAATTTGATCCATAACCCTAATTTCTTTCTCATGAAAATTCTCATCAACCAAGCATGTATTCCATGAATTATTGATATCAAAAGATAGAGCTTGAAGAGTAGAACAACTTTTGTAGTTGAAAAAGAAAAGATTGAAAACATGATATTATTAAATGAATATTAAAATTTAATAGTAAAACATTTGCCATTTTTAGCAATACAATCATCAATCCAATTTTCTTCCATTTTATGGAAAATTTTTTCTCTTTCTTTCCCTAGCCCTCACGTTTGTTTTGCTTGGAAAAGATGATAAAAATCATCATCTTTTCACCATTATTTTACACATATATCTATTAAATGAATATTAAATTCATTTAATAGTAAAATTACAATTTTGCCCTTTTTATCCAATGGTTGAGAATGATTTTATCATCAATCAAGGGCCAAGATTTAATCTTCCATTTTCTCTTTCCAAAATGGCCCTTATAAATTTTTAAATATTTCAAAATTGCCATTAGGGCCAAATGACCAATTTGCCCTCCAACTAGTCTTTATTTACTAGTTTGTTTCCAAATTGCCATTCCATTAAAATCTAACTAAATCTAGTTAGAATTCAACCAACCATAATAAAATATTCATAAAATAACATTTTTGACTTTTCCATATCTTTTGGATCAGTCTCCAAAATTTCCATTCAATCCAATATACCGATAAATAATCCTTTACTCAGAAATAAATTGTAGGATTCATCTTGAATCGAACTAAAAATATTTCCAACACTTGGAAATGAACTTTATAACCTTTCTCTATCATAAGGCAAAATTTCAAAATTTTCTAGTTCGGTCTGGGTATCCAAATTCCACTTAAACTTTAACTGTGAATTTCTCAATAATCGAAGTATCAGATCGAACCAATAATTCCATACTCGATTCACACCCTTAGGTGATCTGTTTATTTATGAAATAAAACCCTTAACTTTTGGGAAATTACAACTTTAGTCCCCAAACTTTTCCAAAGTTTATACTTTAGCCATAAAATTTTCAAAATTTACAATTTGGTCACTACCTTTTTAAACTTCAATTCCCATTCCAATTTTCCTTGTAATTCAACCAAACTTTAAGAATACCTTATTCAATTCACTATCTATCACATGAGACCTTTAAACCTTAGAAATTTCCTTTCCAAAACCCATAATTAAAGAAATCCTAACTTTTGCATTTTTGTCACTAAGTTAGCTTTTAAGCTATTATCTTAGTACTAAATGACCCTTAATCAACTTAGTAAATTTTATGGTATTACATTTAATGTACTTTTGTAAAGGTATCAGACGAGCATGTCGTAATGGGCCTTATAATGGAGCCGTTGGAATTTTTTTGAAGGAAAAGGGCCTCATTAAAAAACCCTCTATAGTCACTCGTTGCCCAAGGCTTCGATTGAGTACCTATGGGGAAAAAGAGTACCCATGAGGATTTTATTAATTTTTATGAGAAACAATCTCATTGGTTATAAAAGTACGAATATAGTCTGGATAATCCGTTCCAAATAAAACAGAAGACATGGAGTGAAGAGTACTAGTGGCAAGAGTATGAGCAACAACATTCATTCCTCTAGGTACAAAACGTATACTGAAATTGACAGTATCAACTAGTAGAGAATGAGTGTGGTCAATAAGAGGTTGCAAAGTAGATAGATCAGGGCCCCTCCGGTTGATTTTATTAGCAACTATCGCTGAGTCCGTTTCAATGATCAGATTGGACCAGCCACGATCACGTGCAAGATTGATGCCTGCTATAACCGCATGAGTTTCATCGTAGTAGCATCCAGACAGCTTCCCAGCGGATAGGACAGGCCTCCAATGACAACACCGGCATAATTCCTTGCGATAACACTTACAGCAGCAGCTTTAGTAACAGGGTCAAAAGCCCCATCCGTGTTAAGCTTTAGAGATCCTTCTTGGGGACGTTGCCAACCAGATTGCACAAGGGTAGGCGTCTCTGACTGCCAAGTGGTGGGTGTCGAAGTAGCTACAACAGAGTCCCGTAAAATACCCTGAGAATTAAGGACCGTAAGCCAAGGCGGCTGTAGATGGTGATTATGGATCCAATCATTGTGTCTGTTCCATATATTCCTAAGTACAGTAAAAAATAAAGCAAAAGATTGGAGAGATAAGATAGTTGATCCATACTCTATCCAATGTAATGATGAATCAATGGTTCTAGAGAGAATAGAAGTAGGCAGGCCAGGCAGTCGTAGGGCTTCATTTGCACCAGGGCAATCACATAGAGCATGAATGGTTGTTTCCTGGGCAACGTTGCACAACGGACAGAGACCTGTACCAAGGTTTGCTGCATGGAGTTTAGAGCCAGTTGGCAGAGCGTCATGTCCTAGATGCCACCCACAGGTTCAAATTTTTGGTAGGACAGGTAACTTAGATAGAATTTTCCAGATACGAGATGGTCTATTAATAGGTGCCGGAGGTCTCTGTAGGAACGAATACCCATAATGTACAGATTAAATACCAGAGTCGTAGTTACTCCACAAAATCGTGTCTTGGTGGTCATTGATGATAAGAACACGTAAGATTTTGTCGGCATCGTCCTAATCAAAATAGTTTCGGACCTTTGTGGCATCCCAACTAGGTTGACCCAGAATCATAAAGTCGCGACATCTAATATGTAGTTCATCATTAATTTCATAATCGCCATAAAGATGGATTGAGGAAGAGCCACCCCAATTTTCGTGATGAATTCTAATTTTACTATCAATCTCTGGTCGCTTGAGAAAACTAGTTTGGAGTTTCCTTAAAGCTTGGTGGAGGCCTTTCCAAATAAAGGAAGCTCGACGATTGGTCTCAGATTCGAGAATATGCCTAGAGGGGTAGTATTTGGCCTTATAGATATGAGCAAGTGGGTTATTTGGATCACAAATAAGACGCCATAGTTTTTTTCCAAGTAGAGCAATGTTGAAGAGATGTAGATTCCGAAAGCCAATGCCTCCAGCAGATTTTGGTTGACCAATAGTGTCCCATGAGAGCATGTGCCATCCAACTGAGTAAAATGTAAAGAAATTGAGGTTTTTCTATATAATCATGTTGGATAGCTCATAATCAATTTTATTAACACCAAAAATTTGATTAAAACATCTTTTGTGGCCATCTTTGAAGAGGTTTTAGAGGAGCGGGTCTAAATGTGCCCTACAACAGACCCGCTGGAAATTTAACTGAGTAAAAAGTAAAAAAATTGAGGTTTTCTAATATAATCGTGTTGAATAGATCCTAATAAATTATATGAACTCCTAAAATAAGATTAAACTATTTTCGGTACTTTTTTGTAATGGTATTAGACGAGCATGTCTAAATGGGCCAGAAAATGGGCCCGTTGGAGTTTTAACTTAGTAAAAAGTATAGAAATGGAGGTTTTGCAATATAATCATGTTGAATAGCTCGAAATCAATTATATGAACACCAAAACTTTAATTAAAACTATAACCGTTTTCAAATTATGGCATAACCTTAATCTGTACTCAACTTACTATTTTTAAACCGAAAACCATGATCAAAAAATTTCAAATTATGACATAACCTTAGACAACATTTTCAATTAAGAATTTCCAAGATAATATCCAACCATCATTAATTTGTACTCAACTTACTATTTTTAAACCATAATCACAAAATTTGATGACTATTCTATTACTCGGCTAATAGAACTTATAACAAGAAACCATTAAATAAAGTGATAACCTCACTTCAACTGCCAGCTAGGTATTCTTTCAAAACTCATGTTATAACATGCTAAGATTATCATACAATTATAATATTTTCGATCACTATTACAAAAAAATTATCATGTATTTTAAGCTAGGAAAAGGATTAACTTATTTGATCAATTTTCTTTGTAACTTATACCATATAATCAATAGGATTATTTTCTTGACACTCAAGTCACAAGCCAATACATGAATTATAATGCAATAAAACTTGTTAAACTAGAAGCTTATTCAAAAACTTAAAGAGGTTTTGCAATGGTATAAGACGAGCATGTCTAAATGGGCCAGAAAATGGACCCGTTGGAATTTTAACTGAGTAAAAAGTACATAAATGGAGGTTTTGCAATATAATCATGTTCAATAGCTTGAAATCAATTAAATGAACACCAAAAATTTAATTAAAACCTCTTTTGCGATACTTTTGTAATGGTTTCAGACGAGCAGGGGTAAATGGGCTTTATAATGGACTTGTAGGAATTTTAACTGAGTAAAAAGTATAGAAATTGAGGTTTTGCAATATATTTGTGTTGAATAGCTCGTAATAAATAATAGTACACCAAAAATTTGATTAAAACGTCTTTTATGGACATCTTTGAAGAGGTTTCAACCGAGCAGGTCTAAATGTGCAATATAACGGACCCGTTGGAAATTTAACTGAGTAAAAAGTACAGAAATTGAGGTTGCACAATATAATCATGTTGAATAGCTCCTAATAAATTATACAAAATTCTAAAATAAGATTAAAACTTTTTACGGTACTTTTTCTAAAGGTATTAGATGAAAAAGTCTAAATGGGCCTTAGAATGGACCCGTTGGAATTTTAATTGAGTAAAATATACAAAAATTGAGGTTTTATAACATAATCATGTTGAGTAGCTCGAAATCAATTATATGAATACCAAAAATTTAATTAAAACCTCTTTTGCGGTACATTTTTTAAAGGTTTTAGACGAGCAGGTCTAAAGGGCCTTATAATGGACTCCTTGGAATTTTAACTGAGTAAAAAGTAAAACAATTGTGGCTTTGAAATATAATCCTGTTAAATTGCTCGTAAGCAATCATATGTACACCAAAAATTTGATTAAAACTTATTTTACGGTCATCTTTGAAGAGGTTTTAGACGAGTAGGTCTAAATGTGCCTTACAACGAATCTATTGGAAATTTAACTGAATAAAAGTATAGAAACTTAGGTTGTGCATTACTATTTGAATAGCTCCTAATAAATTATATGAAATCCTAAAATAAGATAAAATCTTTTTATGGTACTTTTTGTAAAGGTAAAATGATTTTACAACAAAATTAGTTTTTCAATATAATCGTGTTGAATATCTCGTAATCAATTAAATGTACACCAAAAATTTGATTAAAATTTCTTTTGTGGTCATCTTTGAAGAGGTTTTAGACGAGCAGGTCTAAATTTGCCTTACAATTTGAAATTTAACTGACTTACAAAAATTGAGGTTTTACAATATAATGGTTTTGAATAGTTCTTATTCAATTATATGAACTCTTAAAATAATATTAAAACATTTTTATGGTACTTTTGTAAAGTATGGGCCTTATAATGGAGCCGTTGGAATTTTAACTGAGTAAAATGTACACAAATTGAGGTTTTGCTATATAATCATGTTGAATAGCTCTTAATCAATTTTATTAACACCAAAAATTTAATTAAAACATCTTTTGTGGTCATCTTTGAAGAGTTTTTAGAGGAGTAGGTCTAAATGTGCCCTACAACGGACCCATTGGAAATTTAACAAAGTAAAAAGTACATAAATTGAGGTTTTGCAATATAATCGTGTTGAATAGATCCTAATCAATTATATGAACTCCTAAAATAAGATTAAAACTATTTTTGGTACTTTTTGTAATGGTATTAGACGAGCTTGTCTAAATGGGCTCGTTGGAATTTTAACTAAGTAAAAAGTACTAAATGGAGGTTTTACAATATAATCATGTTGAATAGCTCGAAATCAATTATATATGAACACCAAATCTTTAATTAAAACTGTAACATCCTAAACCCAACCCAGACGAAAACCGGGGTTTAAGATGTCACTGCAAAGAAAACTGAAAACCAGGATCAGAAAATTTCGAATTATGACATAACCTTAGACAACATTTTCAATTAAGAACTTCCAAGATAATATCCAGCCATCATTATTCTTTACTCAACTTACTATTTTTAAACCATAATCACAAAATTTGATGACTATTTTATTACTCGGCTAATAGAACTTATAACAAGAAACCATTAAAAAAGTGATAACCTCACTTCAACGGCCAGCTAAGTATTCTTTCAAAATTCATGTTATAACATGCTAAGATTATCATACAATTATAATATTTTCGATCACTATTACAAAAAAAATTATCATGTATTTTAAGCTAGGAAAATGGATTAACTTATTTGATCAATTTTCTTTGTAACTTATACCATATAATAAATATGAGTATTTTCTTGACACTCAAGTCACAAACCAATACATGAATTATAATCCAATATAACTTGTTAAACTAGAAGCTTATTCAAAAACTTCACCACATGTTTCACTTAGTATTCATGTCCTTTAATCTCCATATATAGAATCATTCATTAACCATTATTCATATGTGTAGCGATGTCCCTTTCGCTAAAAAAATGTATTTTTATTTTATTTTGTTTTTAAAAAATGTCTTTCGTTGGGGTTTTATAAAAAACCATATTTTATTTTGAAAATGGAGTCGCCACCAGCCACTTAGGTAGGCCGGACACCGTAAAACCAGAGATTTAAAAAATGTTGGATTCGGGAGTCAGTTACGGATGGGGAAGGATTAGCACCCCTACACCGCCCAAAATTGGTACTTTAATAATTACCGCTTTATTAATATTAGACTTCCCGGATTAAAGTGATGATTAAATTAAAATTTGGTTATAAGTGTGAGTAAATTTTAAGCGCCCGATATCCGAAAGTAAACACCTAACCACCATCACTATGCCTAATACTGGCCCGTTTACGCTCGGATAAAAGGGCACCACGTTGACAATTAATATATCTCGAGATGCAATCTTAGGAAGCAAAATATAAAATATGGCAAATAATTTAAATACAATAAAAATACAAATAAATATTAAACATAATAAAATACTAATTTAACATAAATAAAATACTAATCTAAAACATACATACATAAATATTAATCTAACTCATAAATAAAAACAAATCTAACATAAATAAAATACTAATATAAAACATAAATTTAAAACATAATAAATACTAATATAAAACATAAACAAACATACAAACTAAAAAACACAATTTTAAATTAACTACTACTTCATTAAATCATAAAAATTACAACACAAATAAAAGGAAAGAAAATATACCTAACTAGGAGCTCGAATGACGAACCCCGACTGAATCTCACCGAGATCTACCACGACCTCTCCAAAAAATAACTAGATCGGATCCAAAATAGGACCCCGATCGAATGTTGGATCGAACCAACTAGGATCAGGGGCACAACCCCCAACCCCGGCCAACCTTGCAGCCGGCCTGACTCCCAATTGGGGACCCGATTTGCTTGCCAATGAAATTGGCATTTGTGATTTGCATGGGTCCTTCCATTGGCTGCCCCCACATCCATGTGTTAATTTATTTATTTATTTTTTTTCAATTTTGCATATATATATATTTTTTATTTTTTTTACTTTTTTTACATTAAATTTTTTCTTCTTTTTTTCTAATTTTATATTATACTAATAACACTAAAACCCGAACAAAAAATGAGTGATTACAGTTGTCCATCTTTGCTTGTTCTTGTGAAACAATAACAAAGCAAAGATCAAAAACACTCATTTTTGACATATTTCCTTGTCCTTGACTTCAGAATCACGTGTTCTTCTAGAACTCTCCGCTCTTCATTAGCTAAATCTTCCGGCATGTAAGCTCTTCCTATATAGAACTTCGTCATCTTCCGATCTTGGAGCTACAGGCTCTTCCTATATAGAACCCTCCACTCTGAAGCCTCGAGTTATGAGTCCCTTCTATATAGAACTTTTCACTTTGAGACGGTAAAGCTTGGAGTCCTTCCTATATAGAACTCTTCGCCTTCAACACGGCGGGTTTTTCCTATATAAAACCTTCTGCACCACGGATGGATTCTTCCGATTGGGAGTTCCTCCTATACAGAACTGCTAGTCTTCAAACTTTGGAGCCGTCAGTCCTTCTTATATAGAACTTTTAGCTTCTGAAATCTCGTAGTTACGGTTTCTTCCTATATAGAACCTTTCACTGTAATGGCTCGAAAATATAGGCCCTTCATATATAGAACCTTTATCTTCGAATTAAGGGTTCACGCCAAGCTGGCAACCGATCTTTCTAGACTCGTGCTACTAAGGCTGCCGATCTTTCTGGACTCACGCTACTAAGGCTGCCATTCTTTCTGGATTCACGCTACTAATGCTGCCGATCTTTCTCCAAATTTGGGGATTCACGCCGAAAATGGCTACCAATATTTCTGGACTCACGCTACTAAGGCTGCCGAAATATTTCTTCAAATTTTGGGATTCACACCGAGAATGGCTATCGACCTTTCTGGACTCACGCTACTGAGGCTATCGATCTTTCTAGACTCACGCTACTAAGGATGCTGATCTTTCTGGACTCACACTACTAAGGTTACCGATCTTTCTCCAAATTTGGGGATTCACGCTGAAAATGGCTACCGATCTTTCTAGACTCACGCTACTAAGGCTGCCAATCTTTTTGGAAGGTTGCCGATCTTTCTGGACTCACGCTACTAAGGTTGACGATCTTTCTTTCTTTAGTAAATTCTTTGACAATTCTTCAAATACCTGTCTAAAAATAAGAAAAAATTGACATCCCTCTATCTATATGATGCATGCAATGTCGTGCTTTCTTTCTCCTCTCTTTTTTCTCTTTTCTCTCTTCTCTTTTTCTTTTTCTTTTCTTTTTTCTTCCCCCTCTCTTTATTTCTCTTTTTTTCTTTTTCTTTTTTTTTCTCTTTTTTCTTTTAGCTCTTTTTTGTTATAAAGTCTTACACCCTGAAAGGTCGTTCCTCAGATTTCTTCATCTCTTTACTTATTCACTATATGGTCTTAAATCCTCATTTGATCAATCACTTCGAATCTAAATTAACATGCTTTCAAACCTTTTGTGTGGAAGGCTTTCTTGTCTTCAGGGTTATCACCCGTCTTCATAAATGATCTTCTGGTTCTTATATTATTTTTATAAGAACCCTTGTCATCTTGCCGATTTGCTTGCCAATGAAATTGGCATTTGTGATTTGCGTGGGTCCTTCCATTGGCTGCCCCCATGCCTTGTATTTATAGGCAAAGGGGGAGCCTTAAGGGTGACGTGGAGCCCCCACATCCATGTGTTTATTTATTTATTTATTATTTTTTCAATTTTGCATATATTTTTTATTTTTTATTTTTTATTTACTTTTTACATTAAATTTTTTCTTCTTTTTTCTAATTTTATATTATACTAATAGCACTAAAACCCGGACAAAAATGAGTGATTATAATATGTTATTCAATTCTTCATAGGCATTATTCTAACATTCGATTCATGAACTCCATTAAGCACTCTTCTTCTATATGAATAGTCCAAGTGAAGAGTACTCATTAATCAAGTTAAGTTAAACCAAAAAGTTAATCCTTGTTATCATTTACATTTCCTTTAGGAAAACTAGCTTTTTAGACAATGACAAGACGAAGAAACTCACACATTTCCCAATTTAATTACAACATCCAAATCTCATAAGATTACTATGATATTCGTTTCAGTTTATAACTTATCTAATACCCAATTTGTCTTAGACAAAAGTAGTCTTAATAAGCCAATTACTATAACCCTTCACTGAGCCCTTAACATTCTTCTAATTACCAATGTATTTAGAAGAATTTCATACAACAAGTACCATACTTATGTCAATTTATCCAACTTGTACTATCATTTAATCATCAATAAATACTACAATAGATTTTAAATTTCAATCAAAACATTATTATCTACATTTAATCATTTTAACAATTGAGTTGGACACTTTAACAATTGAGCTAGGACATATCACGATATCCTTCCCCATAAAAATTACAATTTAAGAAAATAAAACTAATTACTTGGACCAATACAAATGCCACCATCCTAGGAATTAATTGAAATAACAAGTCAACAACGAGTCTTGTGGCATCACCCTTGAACCCGCTCATGTATAACTTCTAAAACGACCTGCGATGCATGATTATGAAATGTATTAGGCTTACACATAGCCTAAGTGAGGTAGCAATAACATGTAATGTACAATAGTAGACAATGCTTGTAAAGAAACCAAACAATTCAAGACTAAGATCACACAAGAACTTTCTTGCAAGTTAAGTTAGTATACACATATCTTGTTTATTGAAGATTCTTTAATAATTTTTAGTCCTTTGGCATTATTCGAATGTTTCCAATTTGTATCAGTCGATTGCTCACTACGAGCTATCAATCACAATGCTCACCAAGTGCTCTTAATTACAGTACTCACTAAGAGCTATCAATCACAATGCTTGATTTTTCTTGAATTCATTTCTTAATGTAAACATTTCATATCTTTTACAGTTTGCCTTGGACCACTATTGGT
>JAGYYJ010001650.1:0-59010 GCA_019671005.1 Hibiscus mutabilis
CAATCCAATATCTTTTCAATCTCATTCAGAGGGCTAACCTGCAAGAGCGAAAAGGTAAATATCAGCTGCTGTAAACTATCAAAGTTATCCAATAGATGCATGCACTACATCACAAAGTACTACTGATTCATACGCATTCGGGACATCTCCAGTGGTCAGGTAGCGGAGCAGCTTTTAACGGAGGAAGTAAACATTTTGGGTGGTATGAGTAAGTACATGTTGCGCAACTCAAGAGATCCTCACTCTCTCCACAGGCTTGGCATGAGTTTTCTTTCTGTGATTTTAGTCATTAGAAAGTAGTAAATTGAAAGTAAAACTAAATTTATCAAGAACCAATCAAAACATCTCATAACTAAATTAAGAAGAACAAAAAACATAAAACCAAAGGATGCAACATCCCAACATTGCACTCCACAATTGACTTTCAGCATTTCACTACATGAAGGCTGCGATATAAAGATTAACCATGATACAAGGAAAGGAAGAATAAGCATCTTATTTAGAGATAATGTTGTTTATAGGAAACACAGAAACAATATTACAGAAGAAAAAGAGAAAACAGACCGTGTCAGTTCTGACTATCCTTTCCAACTGCTCAGTTTTACCAGATTTTCCGGATACAAAATCAGCATCATCATCTGATTCATCCAAATTATAAACTGGTCTTCGGTCAGACCTAATCCGAAGTCTCTCAACCAAGCTACTCATCTTCTGCAACGACACAAAAATTGTATTTTAAAGACTTTAAAGCACCAAGAATAGTGTTCACTTATTCAACTTGTGCACATAAGGATTAAATTTGAACAATAAACTAGGAATTACTAAAATTTATTACTATTTTTTTTAAGGTTGAATTACCAAAATTTATTAAAAGAAAACATTGATGCAGTCCAATAATAGAAAAAATACAGACCTTATTCCAACCTTAGATAAGAGATAGAACTAAGATATGGTGGTATTTATTTCTCCTTTATATTATTGAGAGGTTACAAAAACAACTGACTTAAAGCACTAAAACAATTTTTATTAGGCTTAGTTCTTAAACCTTGCTTTGTAAAAAAAAATAGCAACCACTTACGCAAAGTGTATAACAAAGGAAAGCGGTAAATTTCAAAATAAAACAAGCAGTTACTAACTGCATAAAAAGGAATGGATATAGCATTCAAGTCTACTGTGAAACTAAAGAGAGCCTGCTCAAACGTCAAACAAGGAAAGGGAACTTTTTTATGTCTATCGCTATTCAAAAAAAGTGTGCCATGTCAAATGTACCTTGCCCAAAAATGTCTATAGTGCTTTTTATTATCTAGCACTAGACTGCAAGGTTTAACTACATCGAGGTGCACACATTGACAAGATTGGTACAAAGTGCAGTATGTATGAGAAGGAGATCAGATAATGAAGATACACAATTTTGGCAATGAATTAAACAACGTGGAATGTGTAAAATACTGTTTCTTTAAATCTACTTCCATAAACAACTTTCATTTTCACAATCCAAGTACCTTCCATACAGGAAAATAAAAAGCTAGAGAGAAGGAGAGGAACAAAAAGACCGCGCGGGAGCTTTCATATAAAACATGAAACAGTAAGCAAGATGAAATCGGGAAAAAGAAAAATACCCCCCACCCACCACAAACACGAAGAAAAGAGCCACAAATTAACCTAAAATGGCCATTCATGTAACTTGTCTTTTCGCTTAGAGACTAATAAAATAGCTCGTAATTTTGGCATACACATTGAGCAAAAAATGAGAGACCAGAATTTCGAAGTATATCAACCCTCAAAGGATCATAAAAAAAGGAGATGAGGGAAACGGTTCAAAAAGAAGAGTCATTTAGATCAGGACAAAACAACGAAAGTGACAAGTCACCTCCAAACCTCATTGGATTAACGAGACCGTAAACAAACCCAGAACAACAATGAAATTGGAAGTACACGAAAGGAAAACATGCACTGTGACAACATCCAACTGTTGAGATAGACGTACCTAAATCATGAATTTTGATCAAAATACCCAATCAGATAACAGAATCAACAAAAAAGATATGATTGAAAATTAACCTAAGCTCTCAGACTTGATGCAAAAAACGTTTCAACTCACATATAAACTAAAGGGATCATGTCTTAATGTCAAAGTGGTTCATAGTTATCAATCAAATTTCACCCCGAGGACAATAAAGACAGACATACACTCACAAATTCACATGATTCTACAAAATTAATAATCATATTAGAAATGCCAATTATAAACCCTAAAACTGAGCTTTCAAGGTAGCACGTAAACAGTAATACCGAAAGAAAAAAAGAAAAAAAAACATATCCAAGTGAAACAATTCTTCGTAGAAACAGAAAAATAATCGCAATCCCCAACTGGAAGAGCTTCAAGGAAGTTAAAAAACTAAAACCTCATTCCATTCCTAGCATTCTCAGGTACTTTAAATCTAAAGAACTCATAAGCCGAATGTAAACAAAGCAAATTACCGACAATTAAGGGATCCAAATTCGTTTCAAGTACGTTGAAGTTGCATCAAAGCCGAGAACCGTAGTTTCAGCGAGATGGCGAAAAGAAGGTGGAGAAGAAAAGATTCGCCAAAAAAAACCGAAGCTGGGCAAAAAAATTTAACATGAACCGCCCGGTTTTTATTGAGAGACTTTGAATTTACGCAATTACGGTGAAGTTCTTGATAATATAGATGATTCGGGAGGGTAATATTGTCCTTTTCGGCTTATATTTACATACTATAAATAATTTATTGACACTTGGTGTATGTTAGGATGAGCTGCTTTATTTTTTCTGTAATTAAGGGCAACAAGTTGATTTGGGTATCATGGTCTTTTCACTTGAGAAGTAATATGTGAATAAAAAATGTCTATTAATGGGCTGGATTTGATTAAAGAGGGCAATAATTACATTTGATGGATTCAATAACATGTATATATTAAATTTTCTATAACATGTGAAATGAATTTCTGCAGTACGTGCTTTTAATTAATCCACCAATAAATTAGATATTCGACTGTAATAGTGTAGTTTTTTTTAAATACAATTTTAAGCACTTGAGTGAAATGGAAATTCATTAAATATAAATGACCAAATTTCTACGTGGCCTTAGTTATGCGATTGAATGACAGTAAAAAAAATTCATGACAGTAACTAACGATGTTACTAATTTTGGAGCTATTAATAATATCGTAAAAATATAAAATTTAAATTATAGTAGATAGACTAAATTCATAATTAGACCAAAAATCCAATTTCATTAAGTTTTTACCTTGCGAAAATACAAAGTTAAGCATACAACGCTTAAAACACAAACACTAATATAGGCGAGTTATATGGATTGAAATTTAGAATTTATGATTTATGATTTAGGGTTTAAGATTAATATATTTACATTGATATAAATACGTGAAAAATAATATAATGGTACAATTGCCAAAATTGACATTCTAAATAAATACTACCTCTGGCTTAGTAAGTAGTACTAATAAGTCCAATATCACTACTATATTATTACTATGTTTAATCTTATTTTCTACTTTTTTAACTTGCATTACGAGCTTATTGGGCCTCAGGATACTTATTAGGCCTGATTGAACACCCCTAATAAATATCAACCAATTTGCTTATTAAATAACACAACATATTAAATATCACCTCTACCAAACACATTATTATTTGTATTTTCCATAATATAGGCGTGTTAACTAATACATCATGTCAGTTATAAGCTAACCAAACGTAGCGTTTATCTATCGATCATTACTATGCTCTCTATAAATAGATCGTGCTGCCAACTTATACACAAATATATGTATATTTATCTTATTTTCCCTAATTTTATTCAAAAACTAATAGTTACCATAATTGTACTATTTTCTCTCAAAATATTTATAATTATCAGGGAAACATTGCCAATGGTATTTGTTTTAAGTCCATTAGTAGATTATTAGTATCATTCTCTTTTGGATTGCTGCAAATGAAACATTGGCATGTACTAAGCTAGTTGGACTTCGAACAGGGTTTAGTCGTTGGGCCGGCCCTGTCGACCAATACGCTTTCGAGAATTTGAACTTATGTTTACACCCCTAAGAAGGCAAGGTTTGTACCACCTCAAGGAACATATGTGGTAATAAAATCTTTCAAAACTTCCAAACATAGTGCATTCGACTCGACACTCAAATGTTTGTGACCATGTCCTCCATCAAGGGTTGGAGAAGATACAAATTATCAGCAGATGAAAAGGGAAGAAAATTAAATTGCATGAAATCAGTTGCTACAAAATATTTCTTCTAAAAAGGAACTAAATGTGCTAAAAACACATACCAAGGTTAAACCAGTGGGCTAACAAAGAGATCTTCTGAGAAGTGTTTTTCTCCCTTATTCTGCAACCCAGTTGTGGACAGTTGCTTGCAAATTACTTCTGAAGATCTCCAATGTAGAAGTCGTCAATCATGTCAAATACCCGAGTTGCATGTTGTGGCCTATTGAATTCCACAAAAGATGAAAATACCAAGTAAGCTTTGGATGTATACAGAAAACCTTAATTGTGTGTGAGTATGACAAACTTTTGATGGATGTTTTGGATGTTGAAAATTGCTTTAGAATGTAACCTTATTTACCAATTTTATGTATGAACTATCTAGTCTAACATAAGAGCCAAGCCTACGTAAAAACAGAAAGAGGCAACATGAAATTTTCAAAATTTTACACGTGGTTCCAAACAAGGAACAGGGGCATACCCGAAAAACCCTTCGGTTGAATCATCTCCGGCATGTGTCAAGATGGCATCACCACCTGGGTGTTCCTCTACATACGAGGTAACATCATAAACCTGCAGTCGTTAGATATAATCATAAACAAGATATGTTAATATGGCAAGGAGTTCTGAGTTCCAAAATCACCAATTACCTTGTCCTTAATGATGATCCAACAATCTGTCCTCTTATTATGTAGAGTAACTTCTGACTTACTGTAGGATTTGGATGCCTAATAGGGAAAAAAATGGTTCAAAACATGCCTCCATATTATAACACGGCTAAGCATATATGAAATACTACCAGAAGTACAACAAACGGAATTTGAACTCTGAAAAACTGCAAAAATAAAAAGAAATTGAGTGATTTCAAAGTTCCCCAAGATCCATACATGTACCTTAGAATTGTCAGCAGTTGATTTAGCCTTGTTCTTATGAGCTGCAATTGATTTTTTTATTGAGTTTGAGGGCTTTAATTTGGTGCAAAAATAGTTTAAAGGCTTAATTGATTTTTTTGCAAAAGTTTAAGGGTTTATTAAACCCTTAAGCCAAAAATCAATTTAGATTTTCGACAAATAGATAACGAGATAAATAGATTAAAGCTAATACCTACGAACTGAGAACCAATCATGCAACAAACCTGGTATAAATCACCATTTAATTGATATAAATTTATGATTATGATTGAACAATTTATTCAACAAAATCATTTATTTTCCTCAATAAAAAGCATCAAATCATTCCTCAACGTTTATTCAATGCAATTTCAGTTGAAAATGAGAATTTATTTTCTTTTAAAGTAAGACAAAGCAAAATAAATGAAGGGGTGCAAAAATTATAAAAACAACTACGTGTGGTTTTATTTTGACTTACGATATTCTTTCTTAAAAAATTGACTTAATATATTTGTCGAAAAAGTTGACTTAATATAAGTCATAAATATTTAATTTCATTAAACTATGTTATTAAGTTTCTATTATTAACCAGAGGTGTGCAAAACAAATCATAATCGTTAACCGATATAACTGTTCATTTTATAGGTTAACTGACCTAACCGTTGTTAAACGGTTTTGGTTAACCGAAACGTTAAAAAAGATGGTTAATAGTTAATCTATAGGTATACTGTTTCCACTTTCGACACTTGTTTAAACTTTTGCTGATGATATTTACCATCACTTATAAAATTATTCGAAATTGTACGTTAGTCTTCCTTGGTTCCTTGGCAGCTTCCAAATTGGTTCTGTTGGGTTTCAACAGTGCTAGCCAGCTCCATTCTCTCAGAGGCTGGAGATAATTCTGATAACATCTGGGTCTAGTAAACTAGATAAACTTTTGGATTGTATATGTGCTCCAGTGGCTGCGAAGTTTTGTTTGACTTTGATTCTAAGCACTCAATTGTCTTCTTGTTTAACGAGTCAACACCTAAGAACTGTAGATCAATGTTTCTACTTGTTAATTAAGTTTTGTATCATTTTCTGTAATAAGTGGGATTGAGACAGGATCCATTACTGAGATATATGGCGAGTTCCATTCTGGAAAGACTCAGCTCTGTCATACATTGTCTGTCACATGCCAAGTAAGAGCTTTTCTTTTTCATTTTCCTGGCAACTACAGATGTTTTATACGTTTGAAGTTTACTGTTTCTCAGGTGCATTGAATGTCTGCATTTTTTTACTTCGTAATATCTGCTTATCGTGTGGCAGAGCCCTTTAGTTTTTGTTATTGCAAATTTGTTATTATGTTACACAGTAAGTCAATTTGGCATACCATGCTTGTAATCTTATTTTTTTACGTTTGAGCTTCCATTAGATCACGGAGGTGGTGAGGGAAAAAGTAATGTATATATAGATGCAGAAGTGATATTCTGACCATGAACATTCTTGCAGATATCAGATAGCAATGTCTTGGGGAAAATGGCATCTGCTGGAGCATATAACACTGACCATCAGTACAGGTTTTTGTTTGAAGCAGTTTTAATATTGTATTATTTGAATTGCAAGTTTAATTTCTTTTTCTTTTGCTTGACGACTGTTGTATGTCATTTGTATTCTCATGTTTTTTCATGAAATCCCCATACATGTTTTTGGCTTAATAGTTTTAGTTATTGTTCTTATTTTTTTTGTCTTCAACTAAAGGAATATCCTTGGACATAAAAAAAGTTTAAAGATGTTGGTCTCTGTACGGATGGTCCTGTTGCTTATACCCCAAGGAAAAATCTTCTTAAGATATTGAAAGCTGGTATACTGTTTCCTCTTTCCACACTTGTTTAAACATTTGCTTATGATATTTACTATCACTTGTAAAATTATTCGAAAATGCTACGTCCGTCTTCCTTTGTCCTTGGCAGCTCCTAAATGGTCTCATGGGGTTTCACAAGTGCTAGCCCGCTCTATGCTCAGAGGCTGAAAATTGTTCTTGGTCTAGTGAACTAGATAAAATTTTTGAAGGTATATGTGCTCCGGTACCTGTGAAATTTTATTTGAATTTGATTCTAAGCACTCAATTGTCTACCAGTTCAACTGGTTAACACTTAAGAACTGTTGATCAAGGTTTCTGCTTGTTGATCAAGGTTTCTGCTTGTTAATTAAGTTTTGTAACATGTTCTATAATAGGTGGAATTGAGCCAGAATCCATTACTGAGATATATGGTGAGTTCCGTTCTGAAAAGACTCAGCTCTGTCACACATTAACTGTTGATTGATGCTTTCTGAAATTGGGTCCTTTATATCACTTGTTCTTATGATGTTTTTCCAGGTATTGTCTACTATTATGTGTAATCTTTCTCTTGCTCTCTCTCCATGGTAACTAATTGAATGGTGTCAGTGCATCATCCAATGAAACTCTTTCCTTAAACTCAATAAAACCAATGATGCAAGAAGTCATGTAGGCTTAGGGTTCTATAAGAACTCTATAATTTATTATTTAAGAGGAAAAAAGTTTTCTATTCTAAAGGATGATTAGGTGAAAGAGGATTAATCTTTGATTGCACATTTTTTTAATTGCTTTAAAGAATTTTATTATTTTGGATTGAAAATGATTAATCTTTAAGTTTCGTTTTTTGAATTTTAGGATTAATTGTTTGGAACCTAATATTTTATCCTGGTTTGGATTGGAAGTTATTTTATTCTGGTATTATATATATTGCAAAGGCTGTCAATGCTGTCTAAGGGGAAAAATTAACACTAATAATTTAAGTTGGCCTAAAATAGAATTATTTCCCTGCCCTAAGCTTTCTGTTGGTACCCCAGTTAGTAACTCAATGCAACAAGCTTTGCAGAATGTGGAAAGTCTGAATTGGAAAGTGGTTTGCAGGCTGAAAGAACTGGTGGGCACGGCAATTTCATAGGTTCTGAACCTAGTGGGTTAAATGAGCACTTATCAGTGCACCTTCAGTCAAGTTGGTTGTGTGCAGAATCTGAATCTGCAAATATTATACCTTCCAAAGGTTGGGCAGTTGATAGTGCAAGGCTTAGTGCTTTTTATATCGATGGGGATGACAGAGATGATAAAAGGTTATGTCCATGTAATTATGTGTAGCACAATTATTTTATAAATTTGTGCAACATTTATTCTGGAGCTCTGCATTTGGATAGATACAACATGGCCCGTTCCCTATGGAGCAACTTCAGGTGAAAAATGAAAGTTATCTTCATGATTTCATTTCATTGCTCAATTTCTTTAAAAATTTAAGACGCTTTTATGTGGTTTTTTTCCAAGTTTCTTTAAAAGATCATTTTTTTTTCAAGATTCTAAAAATGGCTAACGAGTTTTCTTTCCTTTATCCCTTTTATCGCTTTTAGATTTTCTTCAGCATGGGTTCTTTTCAGTGTACTGTCTTTTACCTAGCATTACAGTAAATGGGTTTCCATCGAAGAATCGAAGTTCTTGACCCTAATGCCTAATGATTTCATTCTTTATTGTTATTTTGTCCCCGAATCAAGACGCTTTATATTTGGGGTTTCGAAAAAAGGCGTTCTTTTACTTGATTTGTTCATGTTTACAGAAAGGTGAAATAGAAAAATGGGTTCTTTTTCAAGATTCTTGAAAATCGAAAGGGAGTTATTTACCCCTTTCATCGCTTTTAGATTTTCTTAAGCATGGCTATGGCTATGGCTATGATTAGGTCAAAGAGCATTAATCTTTGATTGCACAAAATTATTTTCAATTGCCTTAAAGAATTTTATCATTTTGGATTGAAAATGTTTAATCTTTATGGTGCTTCAATGGCTCAAATTCATAGGTTCCCTTTCTTGAATTTTAGGAATTGAGTGTTTAGAACCTAATATTTATGGCTAGTTTGGACTATAAGGTTTAAAAATAATAAAAAAGTTGGGCCCCGAGAATATCTCTTAGGGGGTATGGCTATGACCATAACATGGGAAAACTTGATTTGAAAGTTATTTTATTCTGGTATTATTGATATTGGAAATGTTTTCAATGCTGTATAAGGGAAACAATTGAACACTATGCTTTTTTGTTGGTACCCACTTAGTAACTCAATGCAACAAGCTTTGTAGAATGCAAAGTCTGAATATATGGTAAGTGTTTAGCGGGCTGAATGAACTGGTGGCATGACAATTTTAATGAACCTAGTGGGATACAAGAGCACTTATCTGTGCATCTTGAGTCAAACTGGTTGTGTGCAGAATCTGAATCTGCAAATATTGTACCTCTCAAAGGTTGGTCAGTTGATAGTGCAAGGCTTAATGCTTTGATGGGATGACAGAGATGATAAAAAGGTTATGTATGTGATTCTAGAAAAAAGACGAGGAAATATAACACACGGTTATTTGATAAATTTGTGCAACATTTTAATGAATCAATTGCTATTAACAATACTTCAGTGGGCCTCTGGGATGAGGGTCAACTTGAGAAGGACTCTCTACTTAGGGTTATTCCAATTGCAGCAATTTATGTTTACTTGCAATTGTAACCTCTTGTGGAAAAACTCAATTGTGACAAACAATGGTTTCCTCGGTCTGGTGACTCAAGCCACGTAGACTATTGACAAACATTACCTTGTTTTGATTTTTTCTTCAGTTGATGGCCCTTGTAAGGTTTATGGCAAAAGGCTTGCTTCTGGGATTACACTTGAATTTCATGATTTGTTTTCTGTTTCAGATGATTATAGATCTTCTTGTAGTGGTATGTGCTAACAGAAGTTGGGTGTCTATCTAATATCCAAAGAGGAGACAATTGGTGGTATAGTTAACCATCAAGATACTTGAAGAAGGTTTCGATTAGCAAGAACATTTGTTAGTGTTGCGACGATATCATTTTATGGAACTAGCAGACTGAGCAGATTTGTAAGATATTGAAAGCTGGTATACTGTTTCCTCTTTCCACACTTGTTTAAACTTTTGCTGATGATATTTACCATCACTTATAAAATTATTCGAAATTGTACGTTAGTCTTCCTTGGTTCCTTGGCAGCTTCCAAATTGGTTCTGTTGGGTTTCAACAGTGCTAGCCAGCTCCATTCTCTCAGAGGCTGAGATAATTCTGATAACATCTGGGTCTAGTAAACTAGATAAACTTTTGGATTGTATATGTGCTCCAGTGGCTGCGAAGTTTTGTTTGACTTTGATTCTAAGCACTCAATTGTCTTCTTGTTTAACGAGTCAACACCTAAGAACTGTAGATCAATGTTTCTACTTGTTAATTAAGTTTTGTAACATGTTCTATAATAGGTGGAATTGAGCCAGAATCCATTACTGAGATATATGGTGAGTTCCGTTCTGAAAGACTCAGCTCTGTCACACATTAACTGTTGATTGATGCTTTCTGAAATTGGGTCCTTTATATCACTTTGGATTGAAAATGTTTAATCTTTATGGTGCTTCAATGGCTCAAATTCATAGGTTCCCTTTCTTGAATTTTAGGAATTGAGTGTTTAGAACCTAATATTTATGGCTAGTTTGGACTATAAGGTTTAAAAATAATAAAAAAGTTGGGCCCCGAGAATATCTCTTAGGGGGTATGGCTATGACCATAACATGGGAAAACTTGATTTGAAAGTTATTTTATTCTGGTATTATTGATATTGGAAATGTTTTCAATGCTGTATAAGGGAAACAATTGAACACTATGCTTTTTTGTTGGTACCCACTTAGTAACTCAATGCAACAAGCTTTGTAGAATGCAAAGTCTGAATATATGGTAAGTGTTTAGCGGGCTGAATGAACTGGTGGCATGACAATTTTAATGAACCTAGTGGGATACAAGAGCACTTATCTGTGCATCTTGAGTCAAACTGGTTGTGTGCAGAATCTGAATCTGCAAATATTGTACCCTCCAAAGGTTGGTCAGTTGATAGTGCAAGGCTTAATGCTTTGATGGGATGACAGAGATGATAAAAAGGTTATGTATGTGATTCTAGAAAAAAGACGAGGAAATATAACACACGGTTATTTGATAAATTTGTGCAACATTTTAATGAATCAATTGCTATTAACAATACTTCAGTGGGCCTCTGGGATGAGGGTCAACTTGAGAAGGACTCTCTACTTAGGGTTATTCCAATTGCAGCAATTTATGTTTACTTGCAATTGTAACCTCTTGTGGAAAAACTCAATTGTGACAAACAATGGTTTCCTCGGTCTGGTGACTCAAGCCACGTAGACTATTGACAAACATTACCTTGTTTTGATTTTTTCTTCAGTTGATGGCCCTTGTAAGGTTTATGGCAAAAGGCTTGCTTCTGGGATTACACTTGAATTTCATGATTTGTTTTCTGTTTCAGATGATTATAGATCTTCTTGTAGTGGTATGTGCTAACAGAAGTTGGGTGTCTATCTAATATCCAAAGAGGAGACAATTGGTGGTATAGTTAACCATCAAGATACTTGAAGAAGGTTTCGATTAGCAAGAACATTTGTTAGTGTTGCGACGATATCATTTTATGGAACTAGCAGACTGAGCAGATTTGTTTATTATTATTATTATTATTATTATTATTATTATTATTATTATGTCCCTTTCGCATCGTGTCCGTCTGTCTGTTTTATAGTCACTTAAATGCTTTATCATTTGAACATTTCAACAAGAAAACATTGAATTTTGATTACTTACAATCATTTCCTTTTCAATGGAATGAAGTTATAGAGATTGACCGTAGACTGAAATTCAAGGACTTGTTGAGTTGAGTGCGAAAGATGCCATCATAAGGATAATTTTTTTTGTGTATGGAAAAGGGCATGAGATGATGCCTCTTCTAAAATTGATACACTGGCAGGTTTATTTGAAACAGATTGAAGGGAAGTATCAGGAATCCAAAATCCCATCCCAACTAAAATGTAGTTTTTCTTGAAGAAGTAGAGGTACTTAACACCTCAGATTGATCAAATTTTGACAAGATTCATTGTTATCCAAAACCTCATCCCAACTAAAATGTCTTGTAGATGCATCTGCGAAAAAGTTGTACCAGTGCGGTTGCCCTGTGGGACTCCAGAATTATCTCTACTTCTTTGCTCTGAACCTGGATCTAATAATGTTTTGATCCCTTAGATGATCTTCCTCATCTCTTATTTCTAGTAAATCTTAAGATCATTAGGACATCCAAGTTCAAGGTGGATACTAATAGCCAGTAGGACCATGACCATGACCAGTTGATTACGAATAGAGATAAGAAGAAAAATCAAAACCCAAGGGGCATAAAAGTGAATTAACAAATACATAAATACACACTCTCTTCTCTTTTTCCAGATCTCATTTCACCCTCTCCCTTCTCAAATCCGGATCTATGAACAAACTCACCAGCTTGATCGTATGGCCGCTTCTCTTCCTCGTTTTGATCCACGCTTCTCACTGCTTCTACCTACCCGGTGTCGCCCCCGAAGACTTCCAGAAGGTAGACTACGGATTCCTCTCTGTGCTTTCCCTCTGCTTCTTTCTTTTTTTTTGCTCGATCTGGTTCGAATTTGTGAGAGAAGTATAGGATTCATAGAAGATGCTTCCTGGACGGAGAATTAAGGAAAGTTTTGTGTTGGAAATGGAAATAACTAGTCCGATTCTGCTAGGTGTTCTCCTTAGAAGAAGTTAACTTCATTTATCACTCGATGATTTCTTTTCCGTTTTATTATTTTATTTGAAAATGTTCAGCAAGCATCCTTTTAGCTAATTTTTGATTTATTTCACTCTATGCTGCTCATGTTCTGTAATGCTACCTAGAATGATATTGTTTAAGATTCAGGTATTGTATTCTCAAAAGAGATTTAATTTGCATAATGCTTAATGGAAGCACCGAAGCCTAATTGATCTTTATGGTGGTTAGTTGCATACTTGCCATGCGTACTTAATCAATTATACTCTATGCTGGCCATGTTCTGTAATGCTACCTAGAATAGTTATTGCTTAAGGTTTCGGAATTGTTTCCTGGAAAGAGATTTAATTTACCTAATGTCTTAGCGGAAGGCAGAAACACCAAAGCATACTTGATCCGTATGGTTATTGGTTACATAGTGCTTATCACGTGTAATGACTTTGATTAAACCACTTTAGGTTCTCACTATATGCCATGATATTTTGGGGAGTGTTCATTGAGGAACCATTTTGGCCTTTTTGTTTTGACTCTTTCGTTGGGGTTTGCAGGGAGACCCTTTGAAGGTGAAGGTGAACAAATTGACATCTATAAAGACTCAACTTCCTTACTCGTACTATTCGCTTCCATTCTGTCCACCTGAAAAGATAGTTGACAGCACAGAGAATCTTGGGGAAGTGCTTTGCGGTGACCGAATTGAAAACTCTCCTTATGTGGTCAGTTATTAGTATTTCGGTTGATTTAGGGCTTATTGTTTATTTTATGGCCATTAACCTGTTGACTTCAATTAATGCAGTTCAAAATGCAAGAGCCACAAATGTGCTCTGTTCTTTGCCGCATTACGCTTGATGCCAAAACTGCAAAGCAGTTTAAGGAAAAGATTAGTGATGAATATCGAGTCAATATGTATGCTATTTGTTTATTCTGACATGGAATTCATCTTTCAATCATTTAATAACTAGTTCCTAGGTTCTCTTTCTAATTAATTTGTGAGTCACTTGACAGGATACTGGATAACCTCCCCCTTGTTGTTCCCATTAGAAGATCAGATCAGGATTCTTCTGTTGTTTATCAGCTCGGCTACCATGTTGGGCTCAAGGGCCAATATTCTATCTATTAGAAGCAAAAATTCTCAAGTTTGTGGATGTATTGACTACTATGTCTCTGTATGCTTATGTTTTCTGATTATATACAGAGCAAGGAAGAAAATTATTTCATTCACAACCATTTAGCATTTACTGTCAAGTACCATAGAGATTCGCAAACTGACTCTGCTAGAATTGTGGGATTTGAGGTTGAACCATACAGGTTAGTTCCTTTGAATTCTAGCATATTCTAATATTTTTAGTTCTAGGTTTCTGTGGCTTATATTTTAGTATCAAGTTTTGATACATTTTCTTTGTGTTCTAAAACAATGCAGTATTAAACATGGATATGAGGGGACATGGAATGAAAAAACTCGTTTAGCAACATGTGATCCCCATAATAAGCGCACAGTTGTGAATTCTAACACTCCTCGAGAAGTTGAAGCAAACAATGAGATAATATTCACCTACGACGTTGAATACCAGGTAAGTTCTTCAACGTTAAATAGTTTTTAGTGTTGACAGTTGCAATGTTCATTTTTTTTCCTGTGTCGACCATGTCTGATCTCTAAAAGGTGATATTCCTTTGTGTTTAAGTAGATTATGCTGACAAATTATCTCTTAGAAAAAAATCTCTATTCTATCTCCTTTTCTTGAAGTAAAGCTAGCTTCAGTCGCCTATGAGGTGCTAATATTCTTAAATTTTCCTGTGCAACTTTCTGGAAAGTGATGTGAAGTGGGCATCTAGATGGGATGCATATCTTTTAATGAATGATAACCAAATACACTGGTTCTCAATTGTCAATTCTTTGATGATTGTTCTCTTCCTTTCGGGTATGGTAGCAATGATCATGCTAAGGACACTTTACCGAGATATTTCTCGGTATAACGAACTTGAGACTCAAGAAGAAGCCCAAGAGGAGACGGGATGGAAGCTTGTCCATGGAGATGTTTTCAGGCCTCCATCTAATTCTGACCTACTGTGTCTATGTTGGCACTGGTGTTCAATTTTTTGGCATGGTACTCGTTACCATGATCTTTGCTGTTTACGGATTCCTTTCCCCTTCGAACCGAGGTGGTCTTATGACAGCTATGCTATTACTTTGGGTCTTCATGGGCATTTTTGCTGGCTATGCCTCAGCCCGTCTAATACAAAATGTTTAAAGGAGCAGAGTGGAAGAAAATAGCTTTCAGGACTGCATGCATGTTCCCAGGCATTGTCTTTGCCATCTTCTTTGTCTTAAATGCTTTCATTTGGGGCCAGAAGTCTTCTGGGGCTGTGCCTTTTGGGACAATGTTTGCTCTAGTCCTCCTATGGTTTGGAATTTCAGTTCCACTTGTTTTTGTGGGTGGTTATGTTGGGTTCAAGAAGCCAGCAATCGAGGATCCTGTGAAGACAAACAAAATCCCCAGGCAAATCCCCAAGCAGGCTTGGTATATGAACCCTACTTTCTCTATTCTGATCGGAGGAATACTTCCATTCGGAGCTGTCTTCATCGAGCTGTTCTTCATTCTTACCTCAATCTGGCTGAACCAGTTCTACTACATCTTCGGTTTCCTCTTCTTGGTATTCATTATCCTCCTTATCACTTGTGCTGAAATAACCATCGTGCTTTGTTACTTCCAGTTATGCAGTGAAGATTATCTGTGGTGGTGGAGGTCATACCTCACGTCCGGCTCCTCGGCTTTGTACCTCTTCCTCTATGCTACAATCTATTTCTTCACAAAGCTTGAGATCACCAAGCTGGTTTCGGGGCTCCTATACTTTGGGTACATGCTGATTGCATCATATGCATTTTTTGTGCTAACGGGCACCATCGGGTTTTATGCATGCTTTTGGTTCGCCAGACTTATCTACTCGTCTGTCAAGATTGATTAGTGTGTAAAATGGGGATATATGCTTTATGGTTCTGTTGTCTTATTCAATGAACGTTGTCCTAGGTTGAGATATACTCGTGCTTTCAGATGTAAACTTTAATGCCCATTTTTGAACTGAGTTCATATTTTTATAGTTGATTGAAAGATGCATTTGATTCTGATTTTTGTGATTCTTTTTATCATCCATTCTCGTGTTGTATTAGAAATTTCTGACTTTGATGATTATGTAATAATACTCTCAAGTCGTTTTATTCGTTTATTTACAGAAAATGCGAAATTCTTCATTCGATGGCGTGCATCAGTAAATTTGCATTAGTAGTAAATAGGAGCATTTGCTTTAATAGGAAGCGAAATCTACACCTCAATTTTCTGTCAGGATGTGGCGAAACCAATTGGGCATGGAATTGTTTTATTAACAAAGAAATGATTATTGGCATTACTTTCTTGTGGATAAAGCAGATCCTTCAGAAATTACATGTTTGCTTGCAGCTCGACTTTAGGACTTTATTATTTGACTTATCTTCGTTGATACCAACGAGAGTCTTCTAATCGTCAGTTGCTTTAATTTCACGGTTGCAACGATAAAAGAATACTGAATGTTTAAGTATATTTGGTTTTATATTATCAACCAAAAGAGCCTTAAACGAGACACGTGTCCCAACACGACCAGCCTTGAGTTGATTCTTTAACAAATCAAGGCCAAAGCAAAACTAGTGGTTGTTAAAACTAAAACGCTGGTCTCCTTTGGTGTCTCTGCTCTGGTTTCCGTTTTTTGTACGCAACTTCCAATGGATCTCACACCCCAGCAACTTCTCCAATTCAACGGCTCCGATCCATCCAAGCCCATATACGTCGCAATCAACGGCCGCATCTACGACGTCACCGCCGGCAAATCCTTCTACGGTCCCGGCGGCGCCTACGCCATGTTCGCCGGCAAAGACGCCAGCAGAGCTCTTGCGAAGATGAGCAAGAACGAAGAAGACGTCTGCGCCGATCTCGACGGCCTCTCCGAAAAGGAGATGGGTGTCCTCAACGATTGGGTCAAGAAATTCGAAGCTAAGTACCCGATTGTCGGCCGCGTTGTCTCTTGAAAGCTGAACCCTCTATGTTGATGTGTTTGATTCATGGGAAAATCTATGTTACTTTCTATGCCTGGTTTCTTTACTTAAGTTTTCTAAAGACCATGGTGATCCATCAACTAATTGTCTTTGGTGTTCAACTTAGAACGGTTTAATCTTTAAATAAATGGGTGAAATTAATAAACTGAGATGCTTATTGGCTTGTTTTGTGCTGTTTATGGTTGCTTCCTGCGTTTGCTTCTCGGATTGCCTTGTTTTGGGTTTTGGCCATAAAAATTAGGGTTGTAGAGTAGGGCTGTGACTGTGTTGATGTTAGGGAAGCTCATAATCAATGAAGAAATTCATTTTCCCCATCGTTTAAACTCAATAGGATACCTTACCCTTGGTAACGGATGAACTGTTCCTCCTCGGTGATCCGAGTTCAAGTAATGTAGTGTGTGAATTTATTTAAATTTGAAATCGAACTTAAATACTATCTTGTAATTGATTTAGAATACTAGAAAAACCTAGGTCTTATCACAACATATCACATTCTTGGTAGAAAATTTAGATTGAATGTTAAGAAGAAGAACCACGGATTATGAACATAATACAATATTTAAATTCACAATGAATAGGTGAAGCACAGGAGAGTAACATGAAAAAAGTGAGAACATGTGCTTTAATAGCAGACTGGATCAAATCAAGATTAAGATTGTATGCATATGGTGGATTCTTATGTTCCTTTGAGATTTATGAAGCTTTTTTACAAGGTCTTCTTTTATCGCATGCATGCATTTCCCCTTACACATATATTAAGGCTATTTCATGCGTGCATTAACGGTATAATCAATTGTGAGGAATAATTAAAATGAATCCATAGGGACAAAGCTGAGGGGATAAATTGATTAACTTTGAAACGAATAAGGTTTTAAAAAGTAATAAATCATTAAAATAAGGGAATTGAGGTTTAATTTCAATATTTTTGAAATTGAAAGGTCTTAAAAAATAATTAAATAAAAAATGAGGGGTCAATATTTAATTTCATTAATTTTAATTAACAAGGTTGAAAAAATATATATAAAATTTTGGGAGGTACATAGACTTAATTGTAATTGTTTCAAAATTATCTGTCCATCAAAATTTGTGAAAATTCGTTCATCTATATTTAATTTATTAGTCAATTAACTCAAATTAATGTAGTTTATTTTAAACTATATTTTTTTTGTTTGAATATTTTTTTGTTCATCTATAAGGACAAAAAGCATGGGTAACAATAATCTAACAAAATGAATGTAGTTTATTTTATACTATGTTTTTTTATAACTATCGATATCTAATTTATTAGTCCATTAACTCAAATTAAGTACTGTAAAAATTCGTTATGAGACGACTTTTTTAATCTACTTTGATACATTCACAAATATTAAAATATAAACACTTAACTTTACTTAAAAGAAATAGACACTTTATCTTACTAAATCAATTGATAATTAGTAATTCATCTAATATGTTAGTCATGTTTTTATCCTAATAGTAACAGTAGTAGAAGAATAAATTATGAGATAGAAAATAGATTGTTTTTCATTAATACGTTAAATAATTAAAAATAATATACTCAGAAATTTTTTAAATCGGTCAAATAATTAAAAATATTTAATTTATTTTATTTTATATAAATTTAAATTCGACATTTATTTTGTAAATATTTAGTAAAAAATATGTTTAGAATAAATTCAAAGGTAGTCCGGTCATTTTTATTGAGACTGCCAATGGCTAGGAAGTAGCATGTTTAACTAGAGACAAATAAATCTATGTAGTTTACCTTCTTTTCTGCCTCGATCCGTGAGGTCAACACTGCCGACAGTAATAAAAATATTTTTTTTATATTTTTAAAGTCGAACTTTATATTTCACATTTTTTATTTCTTGATATAATAAAATATTAATGAATATCCATTTAATTTATATATGACGAGTCTCCCGACAGTTCTTAATTGTGCTATTTCTCCAATATCTCTTTTTTGCTTTCTTTTTAATTTACTCTGTTTTTTCAGTTAGTTTTTGTGAAGAAAATAATAAATATATTTTTATTACATCAGCATTTAAGTTGTTCAATGTTTTGAATTACTTGCTTTGACAGTAACTTCATATCCCAAATTCCTCATACAAGAATTTGATGGAATGCTATGTTTATTTAACTTTTAAGCCAATATAGTAAATGCATGAATCCAACAAGTGTTTCAGTGAAATAACTAATGATGTTCATTTTAAAAGATACGAGTTCGAATCGTTTTGTCTATAAAATTTTTGTTTATTATTAAAAGATTAAAAATATATATAAACAGATATTATCTTATAATTTTCTTTAAACCATTCAAAAAATATATAGCAAATGCACCTTCCCTACGCTACGCGGGGGGAGGGGAAATCGCCTTTAAAGTGAGAATTAGTGAGGAAATGACACCAGTCTATCTTTACTCTTCCACTTTCCTTTTTTTTTTCTTCTTAATTCGATAAAAACATTTTATTTTACAAATCCGAATTATAGTATGTAACAATTCAAACAGCGTGTAACATAATTCTAATTCTACTTAGAGGAAAAATAATATTCAAAAAAAATATTTTATTAGGTTTAGAACCCATAAACCAAAAGAATACAAGAGAACAAAGAAAAATACCTTGATCACCGTTTTTGCATAGAAAATAATCATTACGTGAATATTAAAACAAATTGTTATAACAGAGGGTAAAATAGTATAAATGTACAGAAAGACGTAAATTTTTATTTAGCTTAGTTGGTATGCTTTTAATACAATATATATGGAATGTGAAATCAAATTTGTTAAAGCATTTAATATTCATCGATTCATAAAATAAAGAAGGATCAATATAATATAAACATTTTACTAAATATTAAAAAAAATAGTATCTATCATCCAATCAAACAAAAGTTGTGATTACCCAAATCAAAAAATAGAATATAAAAGACTCTACTTCAAGTATTATTATCCTATCATATATACAGTGGTGAAAAAAATATTTCACAAATAGAATTATTTTAAGAATTAGGAAATTAAGATTTAGTAGTTAAAATTTAAATTTAAGATTTAATGGTTAAAATTTAAGGTTTAAGTATTAGAGTTTAAAATTTATAAATTAAGACTATAAGGTTAAAATAAAATATATTTACAATGATATAGTAATTCCTAGGATTACAATAAGTGTTAGTAGTAATAATATTTTTTTAAATATGTTGATGTAATTATAAGATAGTATACTAAATTTTTTCAGGAGATCATTCATCTTAGTATTACCGTCACCCAAGCATCCTTAATTGCACCCAAGCACCCTTAATTGCGAAACTATAATGGAATCCAGTGCATTAAAACTGGTATGATTAGTACTTTAGTAGTAGTATTAGTTTAAATTTGAAGAGACTAAAATTGGAATCAGTTAATTTGGAACAAATAAATAAATGCCAACGATGGAAGCAGTAACGGTCTTATCGGATATGGCAGGAACTGCCGCACAGCCACCGTCTGTACTGCCATATCGTTTACGCCCCAAAATCTCTACAGTATGTATTCCCCACACCACAAAGCAATTGTCGCCAACGCAACAATGACATCCAAACAAACAATCATTTTTCACTATCCCTTTGATAAGCCCAAGAAAACGAAAGAAAATAACAGAACAGAAAAATCTGAGCACATTTGTTAGCTGTGATCTGATGTTGTTGTCTCTACTCTGTACCCATTAATCCCCCCTCCAGAAAAGGGAATCCATTTCACATACTGATAAAAAGAAATTATTAAAATTAAAATTGAAGGAAAAAAGGAGTTTTTTTTTTTGTGAAGATTAACCTCTGTTACATCATTTATCTTCGTTACCGTCGTCGTCATCACCGGATTTATAGTGATTAACTTTCGAACAACCCATTCCACGCGCCGCAACGGCCGTCGGAATCGGCGACGACGTGAGCGCGTCAACCACAGTCGCCGATGACATCTCCATCTGGCAAACCCTAACGGCACCGATCAACTTTTCCGGCAACTCATTCTCGGTCTGCGCTTCCACCAGAAATCCCATATCGATTGTAACGCTCGTAACGTATCCCAGTGCGAGGTGCAGGATCGCGTTAGCGATTGCCGAGCTGGCTATATCTACATCAATTTCCAAATAATTAGGTCCTCTATGGTAATTACACGTCAAAGCTTTACCTAACAGACAGGCAGCGTAATTGCCCACCGCCTTTTTGACGATCCACGGTCCTTTGACAATCCGGTTGACGATCTTGAACCGTTGGTTCCTGAAAGCATCATCGCCGTTGATGAACCGGTAAAGTAAAGACTCGGGAGGGATAGGATCCTCCGTAGCAAAATAGAACACGGCGCTATGATGATCTTTGCCGGGAACTTGAAGATTGACGGCGAAAATAAAGCTTTTCATGGATTTGCCTAGGGATTGAGCCTCTCGGAGCGCGTGAGAAACACGGTTGTCAGGTCGAGCGAGTACGTTGTCGAGCTTGGAAGTTGACTTGAGCCAGTCCATACCGAGGGGAGCGAGTAGGTAGTCTCCGGCGGGGGATTTTTGTCGTTTAGTGAGGTAGTTAACAGAACGTAGAGAGAAGAGGTTTCCGGGAGGTGAAGCCCAGCCGTTGGTTCCGGTATCAAGGTCGACGTGTCGCAAGGATCCACCGTTTATCGAGTCTGTGATCCAATCGGGGGTGGATGCGGAGGATTTGGCGGCGGAATCCATGGCGGGGCCGCGGTGTTTTTGCTTAGTCGTCGGGCTCGTGATTCTTATATTTTTGCTCTTTTTCTTCAACTTTTTTGTCTCTTTAAAACGGAAAAAAGTGAGGCACAAGAGAGAGGTCGGTGTACTTTGTAGGCCGAGTGAGAAAGTGGAGGAGGCAGTGATAAAGGATACAAGTAAAATTCCCCTTATCTTTGCAATAAATTACGATGGAGCCACCATGGAAAACAACGGACCGCCTGATTCTGTGACAATCCGAAATTTGTCAATCTTTAACCTTTTATCGTGTGATTTTATAAGTTATTAAGCATAACTAAAAAAATACTAACACAATTTCTCAAAAAAAAAGTTGCACTTAAAATAAATAAATTAAGATCAAATTATAATATACATATGTCACAATATATGTGGTAGATTTTTAATTCATGTGTTAAAATCGAATAATTATTTCAGCAATAAAATAATTATTAGTATTTGATACACTGTCGGTATAAAAGAAATTTACACAAACATGTCTATTTTTAAATTTAAATCTAAAATTTAAATTTCTAACCTCAAACCCTGAAGCCTAAATTCTAATCATGAATCTTAAATTCTAAACGCTACAACTTAAACCCTAACCTCTAGACATAAACCCCTAAATAATCTTACCTGTAAAATTTTTATTTTTTACTGTATGTACGTAAGATAATAAAATTTAAACCTCATATCTTAAATTAAATCTATAAAAATCAATGAAATGTCGTAAATTCGTGTTATTCTTTTAAAAAATAATCGTGTACCAAATATCATAATTCGTGAGAATTAACAGAGCTGGCAGATGCTCATAATTGATTGCCAACCCAATTAAGTTATGAAATTATGGCATATGGCTTTTAAATTAATTTCGTAATCAATTACGGCTAATGACAACTAATTAACCAAATTGAGTACAGCCAGAAGATCCTTCATTAAACCAACCAGAGTAGTCTTCTTGCTTTTAGAAGAATACGAGTACAATTATACACTTGAAAATACAATTATAAAGCTTAATAATCTGAATTATCATAAAATAATACAAACATAAATTAGATGTAGAATAACTTTAATTATAATCCATACGTATGTGACTTAATTTTATTTTTTTTATTAAATAGAGGGTATTACATTTTCAAAATAAATACTAGGATTTGAATTCATATAAAACGAGATAACATGAGTATTCATGACTACTCGATTAATTAATGTATCCTAATTTTATTTTTTTAATCGAAGCAAATTGAATATTGTCTCAATTAATTCATTAAGAGTCCTCTGGGAGATGATGCAATTCATAAGAAAATAAAACAGAAGAAATAAAGTAGATTTAGGTTGGTTTATTGTTGACATTAATGAGACAAAAGGAAGAGCAGAAATGCAGGAAACAAAGGGTATGCAACTTCAACGACAAAACTTTTCTGGGATGAATAGAAGAAAAGAACCGTCGGACAATATATTTGACGTTACTGTTGTTGACTTCCTCGATGTTGACGATGAAGATAGTAACACGTGGAAATAAGAAGAAAGGTTAAGAGATGTTGATATTAAGATTTGATGACAAAACTTAGGCGTAATAGGTAAAAAAACACCACTAACGTTGTGATTTTGATTTTTATTTTTTTAATAATTAACGTTTTATTTTAGGTCAAATTGTGTCTTTGTGGTTAAAAATTGTTAATCAACTAACGATAAACAGTCTAAAAAGACTTGACAGAATAACACGTTAGTAAAAAAATAATTTTATAATTTATATTTCTTTTTCAGTGCCTCACTAACACTAAAAAACTTAGTTCTAAGTCTTAACTTTAAATCCTAAACCCTAAATCCAAAAATACACCATACCCTTGATTTACTAAACCCTAATTATAAATCTCAAACACTCAACCTAAATTTTTTAGTATGAGAACATAAATAGGGACACAAAAAAAAACAAAAGATTTCTATTACACTGCCATGTATGTTTGTCACCTTATTTTAAGCTATTTACTGCTAGTTAACATATAATTTTATCCGTATAGAAATTATTTTAATCTAAAATAAAACGTCAAAAATTAAATTATTTTAAAATAAATAAAAACCAAAATAACTATTCAGTTATACACTATGTAATTTTTTTATTTTATGCCTAAAATTTATTGGTGAGGTCAGATTTTCCTTTTCGATAATCGGATGTAAACTTTTTTAAAAAATAGAACTGAGCTTGGTAAAGAGACATAAACTCAAATTACATTAAAATATTTTAAAAAAATTATGGGTAAAATTTTGATGTATAGACTGTATAAAATTAGTTTTATACAAGCTTGTGTATTTATATTATAAAACTTAAATATTAAATTTCTAACCCTAACCTTAAAAAACTAAACTATAAACTTTAAACCATATACCTCAAATTTTAAATACTAACATTAAATTTTAAACTTCACAATCTAAACTCTTAACTCCTAAAACTAAAAGACACGTACAAACTAAAATTTATACTACCTGTGTATCAATTTTTTTTTTTCAAAATGGAATTAGTAATTTACTTTAAGAAAATCTAAAAAAAATTAAGAAGTTTTCTCCATCGAGACACTTGGTGTAATGTGACCACCACTAGAGACGAACCCACTCCTTTATAGGTTGGACCCAATAAAGCCTGAGATTGTATTTCTTTTAATTTTTCTTTCGGTGTGACTATATATTTATTTATTTATTTATTTATTATATAAATTAAATTGCTCACACGTACCTACAGAATATTATAGTTGTGACAAAGAAGAGACCATAATAAATTAAACGATACATGTTTCTTCTTTGGTGTTGG
Organism: Hibiscus mutabilis; assembly: GCA_019671005.1. Lineage (NCBI taxonomy): Eukaryota > Viridiplantae > Streptophyta > Magnoliopsida > Malvales > Malvaceae > Hibiscus > Hibiscus mutabilis. Next base: position 24,395 of record JAGYYJ010001650.1, read on the forward strand.
CAACGGCAGCATCTTCTGATCTAATTTTTAAATTGGGATTTGGATGCCATCCTCGATTATATGCCTCCCTTTCTGTTTTTACATAAAATCGACATATGTTTGCAATATTTTGGTACGACAGTTACATGTTTTTCTAATAATATTTTCTAAAAAACAATAGTTATAAACTATTTATTCAGGTTTCGAAGGTTCATCCAAAATTTAAAAAGATTTAGATAAAAATAATAAGTTCGAAATTGAATTTGAACAAAAAATTAGGCTAGTTTTTAATATGAATCGGGCTTAGACTTCAACATTCAATATCTCATTCTGAATTAACCTAGCCCGACTCCTTTTCCATATTTATAATATAGTTATTATTTTATATTAATATATAACAAGATTAATTTCATGTAAAAATCAAATCTATATAAACTATAGTACTATAGTGTAATTATTCGAAAACATATTAGGTTGTTCAATTATAAAAGAATAAAAAATAATAACAAAATGAGTAAATATTAAATTAAATATAAAATAATATATATTGTTAAAAAAATAACATGTACGATAGAAAACGAATTTGGATTACTTATACATATAAATATGAGTGGACTTAGTCAAATTTTGAGGAAAAAAACTTCAATAGACAGGCTGCGTAAACTTTACTCTATACAAGCATTTTAGTTTTAAAGGTTATAGGTTCAATTTAGGGTTTAGAGTTTAAGAGTTTGGATTATAGGATTTAAAATTTAAGGTTAGTGTTTAAAATTTAAAGTTTAATTTTAATTTATAGTATAAATAAGCAATCTCTTTGTTTCAAATTTAAACCCAATTTTGAGCCCTAATTTTTTAGTCATACCGGACTTGAGCAAACATATTAGTATATGCATAAACCCGACCGGTCCAATTTATGAACATCTTTAAAGATAATTTAGGAAACACTAAAAATGAACCAATTAAAGCCTCATAGGGAGGTACTTAAAAATCGTTTAATCAAATGAATTGAATTGTTTTTTATTTAATTAATGTAAAATCTAATCGGCTGACGAGTTCAGTTTAAATAGATTTAATTTGTTTCGGAAAAATTTTGATTCAGCAAAACGATTTGACCAATATAGTTTCTAATTAACTTCACCAAACTCAATATTCATACCCAAGTACAAACCATAAAATACAGAATGCACATTCAATCACACAGATTTTTTATATGTACGAAACAAAGCCATTACGTGGCAAATGATGGATTCACATAACTTCTTTTAATCATTTTCTAAGCCTCTCTCTACATAGAGTAAAATCCAGCATTAGGAACCTCCTGTGAAAGCAAAAAAAAGAAGAAGAAAGAAAGATAACTTTGAGTTTGTTTTCCTGGAGAATAAACAAAGGGAGAGATGGAGATTACTCACAATTACAATGAGCAAGAAACTAGCTAACCGAAGAGTTACAATCAACTTAAATGAAAACGGAAACTTATAATCTGAAATGAAAGAAATGAACAGAGAGATATATGATCACTGTATCCAAGAAGTCTATATTTACCACATTCCTGTCATGAAACCAGAAAGGTTAAATCATTGTCTCGCAAGAAGTCTCTTAAATCCTCAATTGTTAGCTTTTGTTAGAAAAAGGTTATGATCAATGTAAAACTACTGACATCAACATTGGCAGACAACAATCATAGTGCTACACCAAAGTTCATACTCGGCGGTAATCTTGGTGAAGAATGATAACCACCACTTAGGCTGCGAGAATTACATTTTTGGCTACCATAATAAAAGATTAGCCAACACATTTCTAGAGAAACACTATTATTTGTTGAATCGAAACCGACATCATACTTGTGATTAACGTAAAAGCTCCTAGGTACTTTCAGGCAAAGGCAATTGAGAGTTGAGACAATACAACATCACCAATATCATGCTAAAAGGACTTTTCCACTCTCGTAGCTCCGGAAATCCGATCAAACCTCCAAATCAAAAATTGAGAACGCGTCCAATACAAGATCCCAACTACAATACTAAAAAGACTCTGGATCCCACAGGCTACTCTTAATACACCACAATTATCAGAATAAACCTCCGAATCGAAAATTGAAAATTTGTAAAAAACACAATTCGTTGGAATGACAAGTGTATACAGATAGCATTTCTAGATCTTCCATATTAATCTGTGATGATCTCTATCCACAACCACACCATGGAAGAACAATTACAAAGGAGTTTCTCATCGCAATAAATTGAATAGTTTGATTAACAGTTATAACGTTGCAGCAGACTTGCACTAACCATGATTCATTAAAAATCGTGAACCCAGTAAAAGATAACGAATTAAAAGGAAAACAAAAAGAGTTGCACGAACCTAATATTTCTCAAATTTCCAAAATGTTGTACCTTAGTGTGTCTTTCTTCTTTGGGGCTGCTTTTCAGTAGCTAATCTGAAGATCCAGTAAACCTACGACAAGTAAAACAATGAATCAAACATCAACTCTGCAGAAAAAAAAAACAAGAGATGGTAAAAATCTGAAGAGGGAAGACTTACCAAAGCGAAGACATGAGCAGCTATTAAGAGAACCACCAATAAGGGTACGATATCCAGAAACCATGGGAGCAATGATTGTGCTTCCTTGGCCATTTCAATTTCTGAGACCGGAAAATTTAGAGGATCTTTCAGATAAACCCTAAAGCCAGGGTTTTGGAATTTCTATACGCGTTGCCGATGAGCCTAAGAAGCCTTGAACCAATTGATCGATCGGGTTTCTGCAATTGATCGGGCCTGATTATTTGTTTTCTATTTTTGTGTAAAATAAACTAAAAGTGGTTTAATAACAAATATATTATTTTTCTTCTAAAATTAATAATTGAGTTAAATTTTAAGTTTAAGAATAAATATGTCATTTTTTAAAAGTAACAATTTTATCACTAAATCATAGATTTGAAAATAAATATGTCACTTTTATTGTAAAAAACAACAATTCGATCACTCAATTATAAATTTAAGAATAAATAACCCACTCAATTAAAATTTTATGATAAAAATCACTCTATCATTAAAATTAAAATAAAGGCTTGATATAATAATAATTTTAGTTCTCATAATTTATGCATTATATTATTTTTATCCTAATTCGAAATAATTTAATAAATTTAATAATTCATATTTAAAAAACCCATTAACAATATAAATCAACGTTGACAACAACAGAATTTTAGTAGTATTTTATGTTTATTGTTTAGCTTCACGATATTGTTGGTTTATATATATATATATATTGGTTTCCTTTTTCTGGTCACGAGATTGAAATTTTGTTTTATAATCATGAGATTGAAAATTTCCCCTTTCTTAAATTAATACGTAAATTTTAAAAATTTGTGTTTAGTTTAAGTTCGGTCTCATTTCAACAATTAATTAGATTTGACACATGCCGTTTACTAATTTTAATATTTTTTGATAAATATTGTATTAACAATTTAATTATTTGTTTAAGTGGCTTATCAATATATATTAATTTGAATTTTTTTTTATAAATTTAAAGTTAAGTGTTCAAATTTTAACATCGTGGATAGAAAATATTAGGCTACGAGGGTCGTTCTCATATTAAGACTTTACATAATTTAATATGAATTAGTCAACTATTAAGTTGAATACGAAAAATTAAATAAAAAAAACATTGAATATCAATTTTTGATTTCACTATTATTTTTATATTTAATGCTATGTTGCATATGATAGTTTTGATGGATAAAAAGTAATGGATTTAAATACAACCATCTATTTTTTTGAGTAAGAAATACAACCTTATCTATTCTACAGTTGCTGCTTTTTATGTAATTATTATTAACCACCATCTACTTTAACGAGTGCAATAGTTAAAAAATTCATAATCAATAAAAGAAAATTGATCAATAACGATATTGATGAGAGAAACAACTTCGTACCTTAAATATAAACCATAAGACAGATATGTATATTAAAAAAATAGAAAATTAATTACTCTTATAAAAAAAATCGATCGGAGGATGCAGTATAAAATATTAATACTTTCCGTTCATGTGATAAATAGAGTTTAATTTAAAGTATTGAATTTGTTGAATAGTATTAGGTGAATATAAAGTAGTATATGTTCATACATATTTTTAATTTTTTGATGATACACATATTTTGCAGATAAAATGATTTAAATTCGAGTCTATATGATGAACATTATTTTTTTTTACTAGGACCACTTGTTGAATTCTAAAGTATTAAATTTGTAAATGAAAATATTTTATATAAAATTATATAAAAGCATTTAAATAGATTATTATCGATGGAGATAAGAAATGTTTATATGAACTCATTGGTTGTGTTTGATTTTTAATATATATATATATATATATGTTAAAATTAAGAATTTATTAACGATAACAATAATGATTAATTCTCTTATCGTTGAAATTTATTTTTTCAAAAAGTAAACGACGAGTCATGAAACGTGTTTATTCTCACAGAATTCGTTTAATGTTTACTAAATCCTTAGATGTAAAATGTTAAATTGTTGATTTTAAGGTTAATTGTATTATAGTAGTAACTTTTAAGGACTTATTAGGACTAACTTCTCAATTTTCATGAAATAAAAAAATTATTTTAAATTATAATGATTAGTTTTTTTAGTGTTTGTAAGAAAGGATGACGAAATTTAAAATTATTTTTTGGTATAACTATCAATATAAAAATTATTTTATTGTGAAGGTCATCTTAACCCAATTTGTTATATTCACAAAATCAATATTAATATTCGAACTCCGCTTATGAGATCTAGTGTCTCATCCCATTAGATTAACGGATTCTCGGTAAATTCAAAATTATTTTAAATAAAACTAATAACATGGAAAATGTATAAGTTAATGGCCATATTATGATTTTGGTCCCTCTATTATGCTTATTTTGCAATTTAGTCATTGTACTTCAATTTAACACAATTTAGTCCTTTATTTTTATGATGTCACTAGTTAGTCTAAACAATCATTTTAACCGAAATGGGTGTAAACTATTTCGACTAAATAATGATATTATGCAAATATTATGTCAAATTAAGATATAATGACTAAATCTCAAACTTGTGCAGAGTAGAGGCACCAAAACCAAAATTCAACCTATAATCATTAATACTATAGAAATACATATTGGGAATCAATGGTCCAGATTCCGTAGTTATTTGGATTACAAATCACTTGGTGAGTAGTGAAGTAAAAAAGAGAAAGAAAACACGTAAAAATTACAATTCCAAATTCATCGTAAAATATTACTACAGGCTACATTAGAAGGAGAGGAGAATAAGGAGTTTAGTTTCAGAACGACGGAACGACGCCGAATCCATAGATGTTACCGGCACCACCATCGACTTCGATGTCACTGCGCTTTGCGAACCTCCCTTTAATCCTCGGCCGCACCTCAGCGTAAGCTTTTCTCGAGGCGTAACGTATGGTCTTCTCGAATTTCCTGTTCTTTTTCTTCTCTCTGTACCTCAACACCCTCGCTTCTCTCTCCTCCGATGAAAGCTGCACCACCACCGTCTGATGGGTTGATTCCGTCGACCCTTTCCCGCACGGGACTGATATGTCCGTCATCGCACTTCCATCTGGCACCACCCCAACATCCAATGACGACGACGATACCTACAAAAGGTCAAAAACAATAACATAGTTAAAATTTGAAACTTTGACTATGGAAAAAGACCTAGTACTAGGTATCGGCTTTTGTTTAATGCTTACACTGTGGCTAAGGCAGTGAGGGTTGTAGTTGTAGCCATAAGGGAAGGCTTTGGGTGTAGTGAAATCCAAGTCGAAGCAGTGATCGTTAATGAGCGGAGCTTGGGCGGTTTTGTTTTGGACAGGGACAACTCCGTCAGTTGCAGAGCTGTTCTGCTCCTGGTCATGGTCCAGTGTTTCCATTTTCGGATTCACATGCCCGTAATCCAGATTCAGATACGGATCCATCTCGGAAAACACGCACTGCCCCGTGTTCACGTCCGGGATTTCGAGAGCCTTAGGGTTGGGAAGGAGCCACGAGGCAGCCTCCGCTTCTTCCCTGCTGCTGTTTTCAGCGTCACCATCGGCGTCGGAGAAGTAACTGTCGTCGAGGAAGTTAAACGCCGCGTTGGGCTTGACAGAACCATAGAAGGGAGCCAACGGAACACGCTCGTGCCGGCGAGAGAGGGTTAGCCGAGTGGATGTCTCGGTCGCAAGTGACGCAGAGAGCGGCTGCATCGGCCTTGCAGGTGAAGTGAGCGGGAGCTTGTTCGCAGACTTCACAGACCAAGACTCGAGCGTGGCGCGAGGCGAGCTTGTTGGCAGCGTGGATTTTGGAGTCACAGTTGGAGCAGAGAAACGCCGAGTCAGGGCGGCAGAAGAGAGTGGCCGTCGCCGATTTGCACGAGTCGCACAACTTGGACGCCATTTTCAACAAGCAAAAGGAATTTGCTGCCTTCTCTCTCTGCTCTTCTGTCTGAATTCTGAAAGGTGAGTTTGAGGCTTCGTTTTGGTTTTGGTTTCGGTTTCTGTTATGATTGAAGCTTTGACCAAGTTGGTCGACGACAGTGCAGTGTGGGCAGGGGAGATCTGGTGAAAGCCAATGGAATTGGGACACGTGGAAGATGCTTAGCCAAATAGAAGCATTTTATTACGGTTGCAAATTGTATGGTGGGGAGGCAAGAACTGTCTGTTTCAGTGGAGAAAGGAACCTCTTCGGTTTTGGGTGGGGGCGTAATTATCAGCAATGAAGAAAACAACAGCAAATTGACTGCTTGTACATCTGTCCTCAAATGGGATATTGGATCGGATTACGTGCACGACTCATTTCGATTCGGGTTATTTTTGAATTATGTTTTTTGAATTCTTTTTTTAAAATATTTAAATAAATTTTAGTTTAGATCATTCAGATTTAAATCTTATTTTTTCTATTGAATTGATATAAATATTTTTGAATTTGATTCATTTCAGTTTTAGGTTTATTTTTAGTTCGGATAAGTTTTAAGGTTACATTTGAATGGAATAGTTTTAAATTGTAAACTTTTATGATAATATTAAGTCGGATTGAGTTTAAATTCTTATAAATTTGATAATACTTAGAGCAAGTATACTTGTCGATCAAATAATAAAATAATATAGTAGAGTGTCGAACCCACATGAATTGAATTAATAAATACGAAACGATCGTATTTAATAGTTAATGAGCAAGTATTGGTTTGATGGTGATTATCTAAATTAATTGCAACAAAAGTAAAGATAACAATGCTCAAGACAACCAGATGCTGAAGCAAATATTCAGATGATTATGAAAGCTGAGTTTATTGCCTAGGAATTATGCTTAATTACTCTTCGAATGCTATAGCGGTTGGTGATACATGTTTGCGTTAACCAATTAAGTCTTTACCTATTCGACATGTTTTCTAATTAACATCTGACTCTCTCGATGCCTAAAAGTTGATAACAAGGATGCCATGGCAATACATGTCTGTGTAAACACTAACAACTTTATTATCTATTCAAGTTTCCCTTATTAATCGTTGAAATCCTAAACTTATGTCTAAGCCGGATTAGAACCTAAGTTAACAGTTTAAGCTCCATTGTTCACGTTTGTATAACATAACTCTTTCAATATTAAGCCAGATATCAAATAGTTAAAATGCCTCTTTCGATAGCTCTTATAATAACTACGCATAAAGAATAATGAACAAAATAAATAAAGAAATAGACTATAGCATTAATCAAGTAATTAAAACATAAAAAATCCTAAAACAATAAACCCAATAAAAGTATTTAACTCATGACTGAATCTAGAACATCTATAATAAAAAAGTATTAAAGAACATTACAGTTTATCAAGCAAGAAAAAGAAAACAATCAAGCGTCATCGACGTTCTCTTCCAAGCTCTCTAACTGTGTTGTAGGTCTCGTACTCCTCAAGCCTCTCCCGATAACTCTAGTCATGTGGAGACTCCTCTAGACATTCGACTTCGGTGGTTCTTCAATAGCTGAAGACTAAGTGATGTCGTCTAAGATCAAGCTCCCTTTTGTTTGTGGCCCAAATCTTCTTTATATAGGCAGAAAAGCTAAGATTTTGAAACCTTAAAGTGCGCGAAGCCTTTTAAAGAGGATTTTTTTTCCCGCGTCACTCAAAGAGTTCCGTATTAGATAAAAGTTGTGTCAAAGTCTGATTTATCTCCAACTCTACTGCTTAGTCAGCTCGTCACGAGAGGGATGGCACTCTTCTGCTCCAACGCTCCTCTGCCTCACTAGCTTCCTGCACAAGCACTACTAGAATGCACTACCTTTCCCATTAAATGCTTCAAAATATAAACAACACCATAACTCTCTAACTATATACAAATTAGACATAAATGCAACTATATGAGCCTAAACACATGCAAAAGCTAAGTAAAAAGACCACAAAAAATAACTCATCTACGTAGTCCTCAAATTATGCGTTCAGTTTACGGAATGTACTATTATTTCTCACAACATAGAATGTTTTGATTAGTTTTTGGTTTATTTAATTCAAATACAAAATCATGACATCTAATTAAAAAAGAATGTACATCGAACTAGAAAGACATTCTATTAAATTGTCGTTACCATAGATTTTTTTTACAATATTAATTCCTTTAATATTCTTAGTCTAAACTAAAATAAATTTATGGGAAATGATTACAATTCTTACAATTTTATTATAGTATATATTAACAAATAACTAAATAAATGATGTTGAAATAATTTTATAAATAATTAATGAGAAACTATTGTATCATTGATAATAACAATAATTATAATTATAATCATAATTAATTCATTAGTTCATTATTTTGCTGTTTAATTTATGACACGTGGTAAACAATAAGCTGACATAGCAAACTTATTTTATCATATATTTCGTATACGAATATAGCAAAGCACATAATACTCTATTAATTCTTATTCTTTAGCAGATTTGTATTAATTTTTCCGACTATAAAATCAGGCAGCCGTAAAGACTAAATGGTTTCGATAACCCGCTGTTCCTCCTCCGGCAAGAGTTCACATCCCATTTCTTCACAGATTTCATTAGCATGATCGATGCTGAATGTTGCAATGCATGGCCTCTTGTAGAACCTGATTGTCCTCCTCATAAACTCCACCTCTCTCAACGTTTGTTCTACCATGATTTCGGCACTCGGAACCTTAAATTTTCCATCGATAAGTCGAGAAAGCCATTTGCTACGAAGTTCCGATGCCCGAAAGTTCGAATCGACGTAGCCTACAAACGCCATGTTCGGTATCGACGGATGAATCGTGCCCCTGACAAAAGAATCATCAGATGCTGGTTCTGGTTCAAGTATTATTATTTGGCTAAAAACCATTAGAGTTGTCAAGACCTACCTATACAAGCCCATGATCCCATACGGATATTCAATCATACCACGGCATGGCTCGGGTAAGATTGTTTTAAGTTTCTTCATTCCATTGTAACCGGTTGCGAGAACTACAACATCGGCCTTCGTCTTCGTATTGTCATCAAACTCGATTCCATCTTCACAAAACCACCATTCGGATGCTCTTTGAATACAATGTTTCCCTAATCGGCCGCAGCGAAGAAATTTTCTGGCACGGTGGCCATCTGACACGATGTGACGTCTTCCTCGAATGTGTGATCTGGTTTCAGTCTGTACTTCTTCAGTGGAAGTTTCCAAAGCATGAAAGACTCCATTATCTTCGAGATTCCATGCCTCTGTCACATAGACACACACGCATACGTACACGAACACACTATAAGACATATCAAGAAAGAAAATTGTGTGAAGGGATTAATGTAAGAAATGTTGAGGTCACCAGGGGAGATAAGAGTTAGCAAAGGAGGGTCCTGAATATGGTTTGGTTAGGTCTTTCACGGAAGAACTCTGAAGATCTTGAAGTGTGAAGAGGGAAAAGAGCAAACGGAAGAGCCAATGATTTGGAGCAATCCAATGAGGTGTCCTTACCACCATGGTGCAGAGTTGCCCTTCGGCTCCTTCGTATTTGTCGAGTAAAAAAATTATTTAACATTAATAAATTTATTTTTTATTAATAAATTTTGTGTTAATTGAATCAGGTTATTTATTTTTTTGAGTTTGAATAAGTTGAATATTATGACTCGAATAATTTGAATAAAACGAATTATAAATTTCTATAAATACCATTATAATTTCAGAAATGTGTAAATTGGTCTCTTTCAACAAATTACAAAAAAAATCTTCAAATATATAAATATTTTATAAAAATAAAAAATAATCCTTAAAAATTCTTTAAAAATCTATGAGTAACATATAAAAACGTTAAATTATAAAAAGTTTGACAGTGAGTTCAAAATCATAAATTAAAGGTCTTAAACAAATCAATTATTATTATTTTTTGAATTGGGATGGAAACTAAGAGACTAGGCTAGATAGCACTAGTTTTACAATAAGGAGGGCCATCCATATCTCTTGTGATTAGCCTCTGAACATAGTCTGGAGGGAAATCATAATGGAGGAGAGTAAAGCAGGATTGATCGGCATGTTTTGCTAAATTAAACAAATCAATTATTAAATTTAAAGTATATTAGTTTTCTCGTATTTTGCTTTAACATATTTTTAAAATATATATGGTGTTAGATTTATGTACCCCAACTTGAAATTTAGTCATATTGTTGACAAGGTTTTAATTTGATTCATTTAATTTAACTTGAACAAAATTATTTGACTCGATTCAACATGAATTGAATTTTACTCTACTCGTTTAAAAAAAATCAAATTGAATTTTACTGGACAATACTCGAACATAGATTATCTCATAAAAAGTACAATACGACTTACCATTGCATGTTACCATGAGCGGAGCCACATACAATAATGGGGTGTCTGATTAATGAAATTAATGGGTAGTTACCTTGATTTGCTTGTGCACACTCAACAACTAAATCAATGGCTGATTTTTTATAGCCGATGACCACAATCTTCTTCCCCTCAAGTAGCTGAGAAGCAGCTTCTTTGTTCAGCTTGCAGTAATCAATGGTATGAAGGATTTTAACCTTTAAAAATATCGGCCATGGAAATTCAGCAAACTCATAACCCTTACGAGTCGATTGGAGTTTAGTAGAATTATAAGCACAACTTTTCCATACCCCTCCTATCCAATCAGAGGCCTCGAAAACAATCTGGTTAAGGTGACATAGCTGTTTAGCAGCCGCAATGCCACTAACTCCAGCTCCGATGATAGCAATCTTCGAGTTCGAGACGACTAGAGAAGGGCTTTCACAATGATCAGCCATTTAAACAAAGATGGAGGATTGACGTGGAAGCTGTTGAAAACATACAAGAACCTGCATGTGCATGGTCGCTTGAAGATTAGAACAAAATTCCTCAAGTATAGCTTGAATATTTCATTCATGGTAGTGCCCCTTATGGGTGCGAAAAGCCATCTTCGAAACATCATCGGCTTTTACCCTGATTTGGTGATACCCTGCCAACAAATACAGTTAAGAGAAATACTGTGATTCTCCTAACTCATCAAACAATTAATCCACAGTAGGTATCGAGGACTTATCTTTCATTGTTATTGCGTTGAGTGTCTGTTAATCCACACAAAATCTCCATGTTCCATCTTTTTTTACTAAAAGAACAGACAATGAAAATGGACTGTTACTCCTTTGTATCAATTGATTCGCCAATATATGTTGCACTAGTCGTTCAATCTCGCCTTTTTGGAAATGTGAATGGCGATATGGCCGCACGTTAACCGGTTTCTTCCCGATTCCAAGTGAATTGCGTGATCGATGTCCCTTACTGGAGGCAATCCTTGTTCACATCAAACACCTTGGTGAATTCTCGTAGCAATTGCTGGATTTCCTCTCGGTTTTCCTTGCCCTCAACCTCGACCTCATTTTCCTCTTGTAATTGCAGTTGAAAATACCCAGCCACTCCCTTGATGTCATTAAGTCTTCGCAATGTTCAGAGTTGCACTGGTTGTGGCCCCATCGACGATTCACCTTGCCATCGATGTTCCTTGCCACCTTGCTTAAACTCAAAGGTTAGCTTTGAAAAATCCATAATAACTGGTCCTAAAGTGGCCGTCCATGCTACCCTGAGAACCATTTCTGTCCCCTCTAATGACAGAACCTAAAAATCAGCCGTCAATGCCATACCTTGCGCTCCCACCTTCAAATCATGCACACAATCCCACCAACACTCGAAAGTTCGACGCAACGGCTATCGGCAATCCAAAGGATTATTTTCAAAGGAATCCTCCTAAATGAGGTTATTTAATCAAGTAAATGATAATACAATTACCCTATTATATACTAATTATTCTATGTTTATCCTATGTCTTGTGACGTAGGATAGAAAAAGCCTTTAATAATTATTGATAATTTGGGTTTTCAACGGTTAAGTAATAGTTTGGTATTTACAAAAGAAAAAAAAAACAAATAGTTAGGTACTTTTCAAAATTTTAATGGGACAAAAGTTTAATTTATTCTCTAAATATAACTACTTTTCTGATAACAAAACACAAATTCAAGCTACATTAAAGCCAAGTTTCACCACTGATCAGTACGATATTACTTGAAACTAGTTTTCTAAAAGGCCATGAACTAAACAAAAAATCAAGCTCATGAAAGTTAACTAAGTTATCATTCCGATTCTCCGACTGCCTTACCTTTGCTTTTTCAACCAAAAAGCTCACCAAGTTATATGAATAGCCAATCTAATATGATAGGGTCCATTAAAAACTTTCTCGGTCACGATGAAACGTTCCGATAACATCATAACCATCTCACATGTGGCAAATATATTCAAGAAACCATCTACCTATGACTATAGACATCTGCTAGACTAGCTCCTAATTGATAAACACAACCACAAGCAGGTTAACCATCCTCGACTTCAGACCAAAGTGACGTGACATTTCACTCTTTTTAGTCATATAGATGCAGAGAGCCAGACACAATGAAGAACAGAACGTCGAGTTCAGATTCCCAGCTTTCAAACCTTAATAGAGGACTCCAAACTTAATCTTGCTTGTTAATTGAACAAAAACATGTTGAAAAAACAGAAAACATCCCTTCTAAACCTTTTTGTTGTCTCTTTTAGAAGTTTGCACAGAAATTAGATGTTTTACAGACCATGAAATAACAACTTCTGTAGAACAGATACAAGTACCTGCAAGAGAAACATTTGATGCCGCTCCTCAAATCCCTTTTAAGATAAAAGTAAAGAAACACCACTCGAGTTTGAGTGAAGTTGCATCACAACCGGAGAGAAAGATTCGTTCAAACAGAAGCAAATAGCCAAGTAGAGAGTAGAGATGATGCCATTTGGGACCTACAATCATCTAGCATTGAAGATCCCATAGCCGGCCAGAAAAGAATTAAACCCCAGGGGAGCGTAGAAGCAGAAAAGCACTGAGGCAGACCCAGAAAACACCTCAACAAAAAAAAACATGGATTTTTAGCAGGGTTCCCAGAATGATTTATCAACAAAATTTATATATGTCATCTTAAGCTTCTTCTTAAATAAGCAGAAAAGGAATATTTAGCATAGACAAAGCAAAGAAAACCAACATAGATAATAGAAAAACGGAAACGAACTTAACCAAATCCAAGAGGCTGAGGGCGTTGCCCAATTAAAAACAGTAGCACTGAAGTCCAAACAAACTAAACACACTTAATCCAGTCTCCTCGCATAAAAGCTACATTCTCGTGGTACTTAGCTCCTGCTCCGATAGCGCTCTCTTACACCATTCCTGCACCAAATTCAGTAGAAATATTTCACACTCGCACATAAAAAGGTAAAATGGAATAAAAGTAAATTAATACATGCTTAGCTGTGAGCATCATCAAATGTATAGGACAGAGGATGGATGATGAAATCTTAATTGGAGAAAAAGGCCTTTTAAGCTACTAGTATCAAGTTCAAGGATCTTCACCCATTAGAATACGGCAATTCCTCACGGCTACGGTATTGGGGAGACTTGCTGTAGTTACGTCCACGAGGAGAAAGACTCTGGCGTCTTGGGGAACGTCCACGAGGGCTGTAAGTTCAACATCAGGTTGTTAAACGTCATCCAATCACATAAGATTACAGACTTCAATCAATCATTAAGATAACCAATGTTAGCTCAGGAGGCCTTACCTGCGCCCATAGCTTGGGCTCCTACGATATCTAGGGCTGCGACGTCTTCCTGAACCACCATGCGAGCGGCATTCTCGAGCAAAATGACCAGGCTCACCACACTCATAGCACTTCAAATCAGAACCACCAGAGCGTCCACGACCACCTCCCCCACCGCCTCCACGGCCACCACTTCTGCCTCTAGAATTATGAGAAAGCTCAACTCTCCAGCCATTCTTGCCTGTTCCAAGTACACCGGATAGATTGCGTGTCTCAAATGAAAAACTCACTCTTTAAATATGCCATTAAAAAAAGAAAGAAAAAAGGGACTTGAGTCTAAATGGGTGAAAGAGATAAACACTATGTTCCTTCCTGCCAACAAGTTTTTAGGCTCCCCCCTTTGTTATACGAACCATGTAATTAGCAAATAAGGCAATATCGGAAGCTTAGTTGTGACATAACAGCATAATCGAACTTCCTCCCCAGTAGACAAGGAAAATGTAAGTTCCTCATAAAGCCATTATCTGGTTCTGAATAAGGGCATACCAAAACCATGATTTCCATCATAAATCTTAACAAGGAAAGAGCAGCCATAACCCATGTGCTAGCTCCTAAGTCCTAACCAAGGCATTCTCTAGTTTTGCATCTTTGACTTACAACGAGAAAGGAATCACGACTAAGTACACAAAACATTTAGAATACAACAAGTGACGTAATAATGAAAAAAGAAGATATTGTTGAAAATTACCATCCAATTCACGAATGGCATCCTCCGCGTCTCTGCCATCATCGAAGTCGACGAAAGCATAACCCGGTGGCCTTCGAGCAACCCATACACTGCAACAACAAAAGGAGGGCGGCATTTGGAGAATTATGAGAAACATAACACATATGTTAAAAAAAAAGGAAGAGAAAACAAAATTATACCCCTTAATAACTCCAAAGACACGAAACTCATCTTCAAGATCCCGCTCCGAGACTCGTGGGTCTAGGTTACCCACGTACACGCGAGACATTGTTCTTTTGGGGATTCAAAAGAAACCTATGAAACAATTCTCACGTCATGATTCAAGTTTCAATTCAACACCAAACAAACCAACCGTAAAAAGGGTGATTCCAGAAGCAAT
Source organism: Hibiscus mutabilis (assembly GCA_019671005.1). Classification (NCBI taxonomy): domain Eukaryota; kingdom Viridiplantae; phylum Streptophyta; class Magnoliopsida; order Malvales; family Malvaceae; genus Hibiscus; species Hibiscus mutabilis. The sequence continues at coordinate 39,641 of JAGYYJ010001650.1, forward strand.
TGAAATTGAAAAAATAAACCACAAAAGATGAATCAGCTGGGAAAATTAATTTGAAATTTCTAATAATATTTAGAGAATGAAGGGTGAAAAGAGAGATCTGAAGCTCAACCTTGTGCAGCTGCGCAAATCAGTAGCAGTAGCGGAATCAGCTGCTGCGGAATTTGTTTCCTTTGTTTCAAGTATTCAATTCAATGACTACTGCGCTTGCTTTCTTAAGGGTCGTTTTATGATAATTCCAGATTCATTTGGGTCCGTTCGATAATACCAGATCTACTCCAAAACAATATTGGACCCAGCCTTTCCTTGTAAAACTAGTGTTCGGCCCACTAATAAATAGCAGTTGGAATAGGATTCTTGCAGCTGCAAATATGAGATAAACAAACATTTAATTCCTTAACTTTTTCGGTCTTTTCTAAAATGGTTTCTTAATTATTTTTTTTTTAAATTATACACTTTTTCATTTTCATTTTCAATATTTTTATGATGCGATATCTTAAAAAGGTGTTTACTTTTTATTTTTTTTTAAATTAAATAAATTAAAATGTAAGTCTTTATTTTCTTTATAGATTTATATCTAATATACTGACAGTATAAATTTTTAGTTTTTCATAAGTACTTTAGTTTTAGGGTTTAAAGTTTAGGGTGTATATTTTAGGGATATGGGTTTAAAATTTGTGGGTTAGGATTATAATTTAGGGTTTAGATTTCACGTTAATACGTTGAGGGTTTAAGTTTTAACTTATAAATACTAGATTCTAACCCTAAACTCTAAATTTTATTCACAAATATTAAATTCTAAACCCCTAAACTAAATCTTTAAACCTTAATGAGTATTTGATCTATAATTTAAGATATACAAGATTTAATCCGATAAATATCCAAATTAGAAGAGACGAAAATTAACATTAGAAAGAAAAATAAAGCCATACCCCTCTCATTTCCTTTATTAACTTTGTCCTTGCTTTTACATCTCTATCAACTCTAAAGTTATACAAATTAAACCTAATATTCATTGATCCTTCAAGATCGAACCCAAAATGTAATAAAAATCAAAAGTAGAAAAAAATATAAAAGAAAAAACATTTGTGACAATTTAATTAAGTTATATATATTAGAAACAATTATTTGATATATCAGCAACCTAAATTTTTAGGTCCACAAATAATAAAAGAACACAATAGTATTTTTAATATCATTTGTAAAGTTTAAAATTACACCGATAATATTTGTTTACTTAAAACATAAATATTTAAAAATCAGACTCAATTATTTGTTTACTTTGAAACATAAATATTTTAAACTTCTTCACTTTTCTCGTTTGTTCTGAGACAGTTATCAAAAAATTTTAAAATCTCTTTTTTTTATTAATTTTTTTTCGCCGACGGCGATTTTTGGTCATTTTGCTTATTTTGTAACATAAATAAAAATTCATTTTTACCGATGAATTTTATTTGCAAGTTTTTACTCCTTTTTACTTTGTCAGTTCATATTATATCTGTTTTTTTATAATTTTTTCGTCTGCTTTTATGGTAGTTCTTTCGTCAGCTTTTATGGCAGTTTTAGTCTGTCTTTGTGACACTGTTGTCTGTTTTTTAACAATTTAATGTTCGTATGACGTATATTAATCGAGCGTTGCTAGCAGCGAAGATCAGTGGTCTGTGAAGTTTTTGATTCCCTTACGTGGTTTTGCCGATATGCCAAGATCAAGTAGCGTAAGAATTTACTTTTTTCTTAGAGCACTATGGTTAAAGTAGTAGTTATGCCGGATTTTATCAGAAGATTGTTAGATATTTTGCAAGTGATAGAATTTGTACTTCAATGTCTTTTACATCTTTAGAATTTTATTATTTTTATTTTTACACATTGACATTTCAATGTTTGTGGTGTGATCCCTTTATAATATTTTTATTATGAATATAATTCAATTTAAAAAAAATAAACCGATAATACAGTTTTTTTAAAAAAATTGACCAAGAAATGCTCTGCATCGGATATCAAATTAAAAAAAAAAACAAATTTCAGATCAAACTTTTTTTGGTGGACGATGACCTTTAAACGTCTTGATAATTTTTTATATATAAATAAGATTCATCTTCTTTGATGAATGTTGTTTTAATTTTATTTTATCAGATTTTATATAACATTTATTTTTTTTGCTTTTTTATTTTTATAATAATTTTATTCGTTTATTTTTATAATAATTTTAACCTGTTTTTGTGATAGTAAAAAAGAGGTACAACCATTTATTAACGAATAAAGAAAGAAACGATTCTCTTTGGCCAACGATGGACAGCGCTTTCTTCAAAATGCATAAATAAAAAGTTAAAAGAAGACAAATTCAAAAGCTGTTCTCTTCCTTCTGCTCACCCTCGCTGTTTGCGTCCCCTTTTTTTTCACTTTAGGGTTTCTCTTTGGATCCAAAACTCACCGATTTAGATTCCGCTCCAATTCTCTCCTTCCAGCTCATCTCGCCGGTTCAACTCACCCCCACAACTGTGTTTCTCCGTTTCAGAAGTAAGTTTCTTTTACTAGCTTTCTCCCCACCCACTCACTGTTCCCTTTCCATTTTTGGTTTAATTTGGTAAAAAAAATAAAGGGGGGTTTCTTACATGAATTCATGGGAAACTGATCAAATTTCCCAAGAGAAGTGAACAAGGAATAGATACCAATTTTGGATCTGCTTGTAGATCTCGAAATTTGTAGTTAGTTTACACGTATTTGTGGTTACAAGCTTGGATCTTGATTAGGGTTTTCCTTTGGGTGCATAGGATGGACCCATCTGCAACTGGTGATGATCGCAAGAACAAATTTTGTATTGATAATTTGATAGCTGCAAGAAAGTCGCTAAAGCTTAGCTTAGATAAATCAAAAACCCTAGAATTGGCTCTTGAAAAGGCTGGAGCAAGAATAGAGGAGATCAACCAAAGGTTTCCTTCCTTAGAAGCTGCTGTACGCCCAATCCGTGTCGACAAGGATGCGCTTGCAGCTGTTGGGGGCCATATTAACCGAGCCGTGGGCCCTGCTGCGGCAGTGCTTAAGGTTTTCGACGCCGTTCATGGACTTGAAAAGTCCCTTCTATCAGATCCCAAGAATGATCTTCCTGGGTATTTATCGGTGTTGAAACGTCTCGAAGAGGCATTGAGGTTTCTTGGTGATAACTGTGGATTGGCTATTCAATGGTTGGAAGATATAATCGAGTATTTGGAGGATAACCGAGTTGCTGATGGACGGTATTTGTTGAATTTGAAGACATCACTCAAAGGCCTAAGGGAGTTGCAAAAGGATGGGGAAAGAATACATCTTGATGGAGGGCTTTTAGATGCTGCATTGGATAAACTGGAAAACGAGTTTAGAAGACTATTGACAGAGCATAGCGTACCACTTCCAATGTCATCTCCATCACTAGGCGAACAGGCATGCATTGCACCGTCGCCGTTGCCGGTGACTGTTATTCAGAAGTTGCAAGCAATTCTTGGTAGGCTGATTGCTAATAATAGACTTGACAAGTGCATTACAATCTATGTCGATGTTCGTAGTTCAAATGTCAGAGCTAGCTTGAACGCACTTGATTTGGATTATCTTGAGATCTCAGTCTCGGAGTTCAATGATGTGCAGAGCATAGAGGGGTATGTAGGACAGTGGGGAAAACATTTGGAGTTTGCAGTAAAGCATCTATTCGAGGTAGAGTTCAAACTTTGTAACGATGTTTTCGAGAGGATTGGCCTGGACGTTTGGATGGGATGTTTTGCAAAAATAGCTGCACAAGCCGGCATTCTTGCTTTTCTTCAGTTTGGGAAGACTATTACTGAAAGCAAGAAAGAACCTTTAAAGCTTCTCAAGTTATTGGATATATTTGCATCTTTGAACAAATTGAGATTGGATTTCAACAGGCTCTTTGGTGGAGCAGCATGTATTGAGATACAAAACCTGACAAGAGATCTCATCAAGAGGGTTATTGACGGCGCAGCCGAAATTTTCTGGGAAATCTTTGTTCAGGTGGAATTACAGAGGCAGATCCCTCCTCCTCAGGACGGCAGCATTCCTAAATTGGTGTGTTTCATAACTGAGTACTGCAATAAACTCCTCGGTGATGAGTATAGGCCGATCCTGACCCAAGTTCTCGTCATTCACCAAAGCTGGAAGCATAAAAAATTTCAGGATATGATTCTTGTTAATGAGGTTCTGAAAATAATTAAGGCCGTAGATTTGAATTTGGAAACATGGGTGAAGGCTTATGGCGATGCTACGCTGTCCCATCTTTTTGCCATGAACAGCCACTGGCATCTATACAAACACTTAAAGGGAACAAAAATTGGAGAGCTCATGGGAGATGCTTGGTTGAAAGAACATGAACAGTACAAGGATTATTATTCGGCTTTCTTCTTAAGAGAGAGCTGGGGTAAGCTCCCTGGTCATTTAAGCCGTGAAGGGTTAATCCTGTTCTCGGGTGGCCGTGCAACTGCTCGTCATCTCGTAAAGAAAAGTTTGAAGACTTTTAATGAAGCTTTTGATGAGATGTATAAAAAGCAGTCTGGTTGGGTTATCTCGGAAAGAGATTTGAGGGAGAAGACATGCCAACTAATAGTGCAGGCGATTCTACCCGTCTATCGAAGCTATATGCAAAATTATGGGCCATTGGTGGAGCAAGATGCAAGTTCCAGTAAATATGCAAAGTACACAGTGCAGGGGTTGGAACAAATGCTCCTTTCTCTTTTTCTGCCAAGGCGGGAAAGGTACGGCAGTTTCAAAGGCAGGCCAACCGCCAGCAAAATTGATCATGGGGTAGATCTTCGCCGAACCACATCTGCAGTTGTGTGATTGTAATATGTTGGTGTTCTAGATGTTAAGCGTATATCTCGAACACAGTTTTGCTATGTTATATCGACTGTGAAGTGATTGGATGGTGGGGCGGGGACATAACAAACAAGTAGTGTGCTGGGTTGGTAGATAATAAGAGAATTGATACTTTCAGGTATAGCGTTTCAACTTTACCTTCATATTCACTTGTTAATTTAGTTGCTAGCTAGTCCGGCACTCGAGCTCTGTAATTTGCTAGATTTCATGTACAATATTGTGATTAATTAAATTTATTTTAATCAACATTCCCTAAAGAATCTACTCTGGGATTACAGTGCTGGCTGTTTCTGGAATTCTTATTTTTATACAGTTTGTTCATTCTTCAAATTTATTTCTGCCACTTTAGCATATAACAACACTGGGAAGTTAACACAGATAAACAAGCAAAAGGCGACGTCGTGCCGGTTATAGGAGTAGAACCCAGAGGATAACAGTATACACAAAAAAAGGATTATTTATTTAGAAATGGTGCTGAAAGGAAGGTCTGAATTAATTCAATACTATTTTCACTTGAAATATGCACTCCAAATACAACAAGATCATCATTAACTGTGCAACAAAAATTGAATGGCGGCCATCTTTTAAAATGTAATAGAGCTAAAATATCTGTATATTTACATTATAAAAACCTAAATCTTAAATTCTTAACCTTAAACTCTATATATTAAATTCTAAACCACACGACCTAAACTCCTAAACTTTAAACCCTAAACTAAAACTCTAACCCCTAAAACTAAAAGGCACAGTGTATCAAAAAAAATTCATTTTAAAACACAAAAAATTAAAATGTTGTTAAACTTTGCATTTCCAAAGCAACCGACAAATCCGGAATAAGAATTGAGTACCGGTTTTGGGTGGAATCAAATTGATGTTGAAATGATGTGCAAGTAAATCAACTGCCTCCCTTTTGTTTTAAAGTGATTTTATCCCCGAGACTAAGAGCAATGCCTTGGGTCTTGCTCCTTATCCTGATGTACCCACTGAGCTTCCCGTCTGCTTGTTTCTCGACACTCAAATTTACCAAGGCGTCCTGCCAGAACATTCTTTTTGCATACAAGTTAGCTGCCAGGAATCCACACTCACCGTCTAGCGCAGATCTGAAACATGAACCAGAAGGTAAAAAAGGAAGGACAAGAAAAGGTTTACTTGAGCCGCAAAACCAACCAACATGATATAAGGTAGTCATACTACAAACCGAAACCGATCGGTTTACTTTTATATCTGTATAACATTTCTAAATAAGTACTTACTGTGCTGTGAGACACTTCATGTTGATGGACTTGATAATATGGTTAAGGAAATCCTTCTCATCTTGAATAACAGTGTTAACAGCAACCTGAATCACGAAAACAATAATGAAAATTTAAATTGAAACAGCAACAGGTATGAAAACCGTTAGCTCAGTTCCAAGAGAAGCTTACAGATACAGGGAGTGAAATTTATTAAAGTAACCAAACAGCAAATGAAGGAGACCAACTTATAAAATTGAGCTACTATGCAACTGTTCGCAGACTGAACAAATCAAATTTGAAGCATGCTAAGGCATCAATGTTGAGCTGGATATCTAATGAAAACAGGGAGCACGAAAATGCAAGTAATTAATTATAAAGATACCTTGTTTTCCCACTCAAATTCTACCCACATAGTTCTGAATGCAGTATCGGTGCAAACAGCAGGAGAGATATAGTCCATAATATCGATATGTATGTCATTAAGAACAACAACAGTTCTTTCGAGCACATTTGAAGTCTCATAAACGATATTGCCAAATATGACACCAGTCTCATTTGAAGACACCTTGATGTTGGCCTTTATTTGCTTGCTAGATTCAGGAGCGAGTGTATAGTTTTGAGGACGCTCCACGAGTTTCAGATCACCCATAGTTGCCAACTCCAAGCATAAATTCTGAAGAGTTTCCTTGGTTCGATTGATAACAGTGACATCAAGAACAATATCGTAGTGATGGACAGTCACGTATGCTTCAGCATATACTGGGTCACTAAATCCAGTCAGCTGAAGAATGCGATTAAGCTTATTTGAATCATCTACATCCTTGACAAACTCTCCAGTGGCATGTTTTAAATCATCTTGAACCTCGTCCTCCAATTCCAGCTGACTCATTCCCTGGAAGTTAGCAACTGAAACTTTCAGATACAAGCACATAAACAAATTCATGACAAAATCCAAGAAAGAAATAGTATATGAGTTGATAGCCAAGAAATCTGTATAACCAAAAGGGGAAAATGAGATAAAGCAGAACATTCTATCAAAACAAGCAAAAAACGCATGCTAAAACAGAATAGCAAAAAGAGGGCTTATATGATCAACTATGAGCATGAGCAACTTGGCGCAAACAAAACATGTTAACTTATGTGAATAAAATAATGACCATAGAAGGTTCTCTCACCTTTCGACTTTTTAAATGGTAGAAGTCAATAAGGTCATCTGGCTGTGCATGAGAAACCTGAGCCTTTGCCTTCAATTCCTCGGTTTCTCTCAACTGTTTCTCTGAAAGCATTTGAACAAAACTCTGATGGCAAGACTGCAACCATATTTTCCTGGTTTCATCACCAGTATCGCACAATAATATCATGCAAAGAACAATCTTCTCATATGAGTCATTATCAATTGGGTGTGGAAGAACATGAGACTGTCCCAGCTGCAGCATGGAACCATGATCAGCAATGCCTGTGTGGTCGCTTTGTTAACTTCAACTTTGGATGATTGCACCTCTTTTAATCTCAAAACAAGTTTAGTCAGTGTGCAAGTGACAACTGCCCCGAGGAAAAAATCTCCAGTTAGGAGAAGAGATCTGAGATTTCCTGAAGCCAATGATCCCTGAACAATGGTCGGAGGGGAGAAAGCAGTCTCAGAGGCAGCACTCTGGGTTGCATAAGTACCATCAGCCAGAACAGCAGGCCTCCTGGAGGAGGCAGTAATGGAGTTTGCTTGCGGAGTTTTCTTTGAAGCATCAGTAGCTTCTCCTTCCTCAGAAACAGAGTAGAAAGGTAGTTCTCCAAGACACTGCTTGATGGTTGCTATGGCACTCTCAACTTCAGACAGTGAAAGACAATACTCTCCAATAATCCGAAGGGCACAGGAGCAAACTCTAAGTTTAGGGTTGGTTTCAATTATTTCTCGAACAAAAATGACAACATCAAAAGCGGAAGCAACATTACTGTCTCCCAAGAAATCCATAAAAAGATGCACAACTGTGCTTGCAACTTGTGGGAACTTGATTGCACAGGAATGAATGGCTTGAATGAGCATTTGTCTATACTCTCCGTTCTTCTCATGTTGTCCAGTTTGAGTCTTCACAACTTCCTTCTTCAACAAAAGAACAACCTCATTGATATTTCGGGGAGTTATTAACTCAAGTATGATATCCAGCGTCTTCCTCTGGATGTCAAGATTTGGACTAGAAAGTGCCCTAAGCACATCCATGATCAAATCAACCATAATTTCTCTATTTGAGGATTTGAGCTCATTCAGCCGATCTAACACAATAAGCTTCACATTGTTGTCACTTTGGGAAAGAAGAAGCCGACAATAAGTGTTGGCTGCAGCCTTAATAGCAGTGGGAGCAGATGACAGAGAAACAAGGGTTCCAGCACACTCATAAATAACTGCAGTTGATTGAGCATTTAATAAAGATATAATAATTTTAATATACTTCGATTTCTCCGCATGGTTTGTTCTGCAAACCTTGCGAATAAGCTCCAACACAACCATCTGAAGGAATTCACCCCATTCTGAAACCCTATCAACATGGGTCAAGAGGTAATTAATGGCTCGATTCTGTGCACAAGTAAATAGCATAAGAAATGCATTTTGCTTGGCAGATGAATCATGCTCCGTAGAAAGGGCCTTCTCAATCATTTCAGGTGCATCAACCAAAAGCTGATCACCTTGAGGAAGCTTATATATAGACATGACAGCTAATATAGCATTCCTCCGAATAAATGGATGTCGGTGCTCGAGATTTTGCAAAACAGATGGGATTAGTGGCTCAATAATCTCTGTCTCCTTCAAGCGGCAGAGAAATCTCAAGGTCACACCACGAATATATTCATTTGGATGTATAAGATTGTTCCTCAAATTTTGGCATATCAAGATCATTTCAGGTAATACCTTCCCCCTTGCATCAGTTTTCTCAATTATCTCCAAATATAAAAGCAAAAGTTTCTGGACAGTGTGATCCTCTGAAGGTAAAACATATCTGACAATGGTGATAAAAAGCTGGGAGAGAGTTTCGCCATTCAACAAAAGCATTATTGCTTTCTTCATGGCATCAATCTCTGCAGGAACATCATTTCCTTCAAGCGCTTCCTTAATCTCATTAGCAATTGCAGGCGATCCTTTGTCGAAGTGAATGAGAAGAGTGCATGATTTCTCCATTTTCTGGAAAGAAAAAAAACAACAAAAATCAAATCATCAAGAAAAAACAAAATACAAAATTATAAAATCAAAGACACAGTTTATACAAATCATTTGAAGTCTGACAGTAAGAACCATTTAGAACAAATATTAATCTTCTCTATGACTATATTCCTAAAAGATATCATCTCTCAATTATCTCCATATGCATACATAAGGACAAGGATACATCCCTCCTAAATGATTTGCATACAGATCTTGTGTATAACATTGCTCTTCAACTCTTCTAAACAATATGAAGAAACGATTAATGCACAGTTAAAAGCTCAATCATAGATCCGTTTGTTTTCATCTTTCTAGTTCCAAGTTCCAACATTAGAGCAGAATTGGCCAAAATCCAAACACTGAATAAATAAATGAGTTAATATTTTATTTACCGCCTGGCTGTGTAGTTTTGTTTTTTTTTTTTTTTTTTTTTTTGCAAACGAGTTTTAAATAATACCATCTATTATTTTAAGGCCACTAAACCCTACACATTAAAAATCAAATTGTAAAGTTAAAAACTAACTTTAAACGTTAAAAGTCTTATTAGACAATAGGCGTAGCCGTTAATAATCTAAGAAAATGATAAATAATAAAATAAAATATTGAACTTATTATTATATCAAATAGAATAAAATATAAATAAATCGAATAATACAAATTAAATGAATTGGTATAAAATAAACCATAATTTGATTAAGGAGAAACGAGTATAGGCGTGTGAGAACACAGTTTCCTTAAGACACAACAACTATATGATCAACTTAAGACACAACAACTATATGATCAACTGTAGTAGTACGTCTGCATAGATCACGAACTGTAATCTTGTCTTCCTCTATCATTGAAAATACTTTAGAAAACCACAAAATAAAGAGAAAAAAATGTGTTTTTTCAGTAGTTAAAAAGTCTTTAGAAGCAAGTTTGTATGCTATTTATAAGAGTAAGAGTTTCAACGGAAATAAAAATTTGTGAATTATCTGAATTATATAAATTAAATTTAATAATTAAATAGTATTATCACAATAATATCTGAATTAAAAGATAATATTTTAACCTTTTAATTTCAAAATATTCAAAAAATAATATTCAAATTTAAGGATGATCTCTTATCATTTATCCTTTTATTTGAGACATTAAAATACTATATTTAAGGAAAATTATATCATAATGGGTTAAAAGCAAGCCCACGGAGGGCCCAACTGGTCCAAATATTCACGTTACCCATATCATATCAGCTTAATTTATTCAATAGCCACCAAGTAGAGTCTTATATATAAACATATCTCACGGTAACCCATCAATATGAGATATAAGTTTTTTTCTTTTTTATTAACTCAATTCATAAGCCTACTTCGAGCATCAATTTCTCAGTCATCACTCACCCATTTTAAACGTATGAGATATCGTTGTAAATGTCTCGTGAAGTAGAATACGAAGACATAATTTTATTATTCGAATATCTACCTTTACCCATATAAAATATGCCTCAAAGTTTTCACTTTATCATATTTTTTCCAACAAGCCTAACATTAAACTTTGAAATCTTAACTCTATACTCTAAAAATGCACCGCTTATGAAAAACTTCATTTTCCAACGCTAGTGTATCAAATTATTTTCCGAAATAAATAGATATAGATATATCTTAATTTGATGATCAATCACAATCTATACATCCAAAACGTAAAAAAAAAATAATTAAAAATGATATACAGGCTGAAATAGTAAAATTGAGGTGGTCTTCGGAGCTTAATTTTGAGTCTCAATTTATTTAAATTATATTTGTGAATTTTATTCATCATGTTTAGACTTAGTATAATATAAATTATATATTTATTTGTGCTTTGTAACTATTAGCTTTATCTTTACTTTAAATCTAGTAGTATGTAAGTTATGTTAAAAGTTATTATAGTCTAGGTTATATTTTTTGTATTCTTTTAAACAAAAAAAAAAACATATACAAATTGAACCCGTGGACTGGTTCCAATGGTAAAGGATGATGTATTTTATCAAGGTGACCTAGGTTCGAGTACCATATGTATATGGTGTTTGCGTGTTATTAAAAGGCTAAGAAAATTGAACAAATACTATTTTATAATCACACATTGTTTTGTTTACAAAACAACCACACATCTATTTTCTTATTCGAAGACAAGTTTAGTCCGAATATAATTCGTTTGTTCTTTTTATGTTTTTTTATATATTTTACCAACGATTTTTATGTATCAATAAATTAAAAATAATAAATAAAATAATTAAAAAATTATTAATACACATATCATAAAATTAACAAAAAGAGACGAGTTTTGCTCGCCGACCTTCAATAATCATTGTTTATTACAATGATTACTTATTTGTTTAAAATGATTCTAATTGTATCATATTTATAATTATCCATCAATATGTTTGTTTATTTTTTATAATTATCCAATGATGTTTATATTGTCTAATCTTTTACGGATTTAGATTTCGGGCATTGGGTATTGGGCCATTCCTTTACAAAGTAATTATAGGCCATGGCACACAAATCCAAAAAAAACGCAGCAGTTGACGAAGTAGTACCTGACCATGGATCAATATTCGGCCCATCCGCTGACTATATTGTTTAAGTTTATTTTAAGTTTAATCTATAATTTAAGATAAAGTACACAAATAGTCACTAAACTATCATTAAAAATATAAAATAGTTACCAAAGTTTTAAAAATTACATAATAATTATTAAACTTTAGTTTTTATTATAAAATGGTCATTGGGCCGTTAACTGTCACTAAATAAGAGACGTGGCAGTTACAAAATTTTGTATAATAACATATTTAATCCCCAATATTTACACATTCAATCAATTTAAACCTTAATAATGAGGATTAAATTAGGAATAAATTGATTAAATGTGTCAATGTAGAGGATTAAATGTTATATTATTCAAATTTCTATAGCTGTCGCGTCACTCAATTAACGATAGTTAGTGATTAAGTGACTATTTTGTAACAAAAAATAAAATTTAATGCCCATTATGTAATATTTGAAAGTTTGATGATCATTTTGTATTTTTAAAGATAGTTTAGTGACCATTTGTATACTTTACCCTATAATTTAATTGTTAATTTAAATTTTCATTAGGTATAAATCACGGTTTAGATTATCAATTGATTTTAATTAAATCTATATAGATATATTAATTGTCAATAAGAGAAAATTATGGATGCGCCTGCAAATGCCTATAGCTAGGGTGGTACATTTTGGATATGTGAAAATTTTATATCGATAATTTAGTGATCCTTATTCGATCTGAAAATTTTGGATATATGATCTTTTTAGATATCAAATTTATTGATCGGATATTTCGATATCTGAATATATGAATTTATAACTTGATTTAACTATTTTTTTAATTTGTCGGTCCTATCCATGAAAATTTTGGATTTTTAAATATAATAATCAACAAATTATTGAATATAACAAGATTTGTATACTTAGAAATTTCAAATTTTCATATATAACAAGTAAAAACCTCAAATATAACAATATTCATGTCTATAAAAATTTAAATTTTTGGATTTTGAATATGTAATATCCCAATTTTTGGCTAGTGACCAGAATGAAAATTTTGAAAGTTTTGTGGTTAAAGTGTAAACTTTGGAAAAGTTCAGGGACCAAAGTATAATTTTTAAAAGTTATGTATTTTATCCCGTAAATGAATAGTTCACCCCCAAGAGTGACATTCTCGTGTTACCCGGATTTTTCGTACGGAGTTTGTATTAATGGCTATAAAGCGATAAAGTTTAGAAAAATATTTGGATAATTGGATCAAATTGAATGTCTAGGATATTTTGAAGGACGATAAGCCAAGGTTGATTATGTCATTTTATATGTATAAGATATTTTATTTGTGTTGGAAGAATATGAACCATTGGATTTAAGTTGATTTTACATGCTAAATATGAGCCGTTGGATGAAAAATGACAATATCATAATTTTGGAAAATCACAAGGGCAAAGTTGGTAAACTATTAACTCAAGATTAAATCTAGATCATTGGATGAAGGATGATGATATGAGGAACATTATGGAAATATAGAATTTTCGGAATAGATCTGATAGCTCGGTAAAGGTAAAATCGTAGTATAAGTATTTTGTGAATATTAGAAAATCGGATTGAATTGAAATTTCAGAGGTTGTTCCATAAGCCATGGAAAATCATAAAATGATATTTACGGAATAGTGGCCGGTTGAGAAGGAACTAATTTAGTTAGATTATAATGGAATGACAATTTTGAACCAAACTAGTAAATAAAGACTAGTTGGAGGGCAAATTGTTCATTTGGAAAGGATGGCAATTTTTAAATATTTGAAGTTACAAAGGCCATTTTTGGAAGAAAATTAAATATTAAATATTGGCTCTTGATTGATGATAATTTCAATCTCAACGTTGGATAAAAGGGTACTTTTGTAATTTTCCTATTTGAATAAATTTAAAATTCATTTATATAATACAAGTGGCATAATTGGAGCAATTCAAACTTGGAGGGCCAAAAAGATGAAGCATTCTTCATCTTTCAAATTTCGAAATTTGGGGGAAAAGGAAGAAAATTTTCCAAGTTCGATTCAATCCCCAAAACTCGATTTTCAGGTAATCTTTCGAACTGCAAAGTTGTTATACTCTTCAAGCTTTATCTTTTGATATTATTAATTCATGGATTAATGCTTGATTGATGAAAATTTTACATGAGAAGGAAATTAGAGTTTATGAACAAAATCGGGGCTTTTGAAATTTTATGATTCCATGGTTGAATTTAAGTTGGAATCAGGCTTATATGATGTTAAAATCATGTTATTTAGTTAGAATTTAAACCCTACATATTTTAGTTTGTATGAAGAATATTAGGGTTTATAGATTTAAGTCTAACTTAGGTTTGTGATGTTTGATTAATGAGTTTTTGAACAGTACAAGGAATAAAGGAAAAATATTTGGAAATTTTATACTCGAATGATTATATTAGACAGCATGGTTAAGGTATTTTTAGATTTGAATCTAACAAATATTTTATCTTATTCATGTGATTATGAAGTCAAGTCTGAATCAAAGAAGATTCGAGGTTCTATAAAGGAAATGATCGAGTATAATTTAGTGAGGCATGCTAATAAATGGCTAAGGTGAGTGCAATGCATACATAATATGATACATGGATGTTTTATACATCATTGGGATGGCTTGCGATGAGCCTACCCAAATTTTATTGTCATTATATTTATGTCATAGAGCATATGATTGACATATTTTAAATATGTCAAATGTTGAATATAAATGCATAGATCACTAGTTTATATGATGTTATATTATGAATGTTATTTTGGTTAAAAACTGCCCAATGTTAAATTATGTTGATATGCATTGCCATTGATGAAATAAATATGAAAAATATACCCAAGTAAGTCGTTGAGGGACAATGTATAGTTGGCATGCCATAAAGTCCAGCAGCACGCTGCATACTCAGTTTACTCGGTTTAGCACTATAGTGTATATAAAGGACACTTAGTGCATATGGCGGGCACTACCTTATGTGTGTTAGCACTATAGTGTATATAAAGGACACTTAGTGCATATGGTTAGCACGCCCTTACGTGCGGATGGTGGGCACGACCTTATGTGTATTAGCACTTCAGTGCATATTTGACTCGCGTACCCAAGGTCCTCGAGGTTTATTTTGGGCTATAATTAATGGATAATAAATGGTAAACATGTTAGGGAGTATATGAACTCTCGGAATAAATGGCAAGTATATCGGTAAGAAATTTATATCCAGTTTATATTATGTTGATATATGATTAATATGACTGTATACTTATCTAGTAATCATGATGCAATGCATATAAGGCATATTATGACAAATGGACAAGCATGAAAATCTTATGACATTGACATATAGTAAATAATTACTAATGCAATGTGAAAGTTAGTGCATTGGCATATATCGTGCTATATAAATGTAGCCATAAAATTGAATAAAGTTTAAATAATTGTTATTACTTCCTTTATTGCCTCACTAAGTTCGTACTTAGCGTGTGTTTGATTGTACACACGTAGGTAAATCAAGATGAGAGTGAGAAGAGTAATCACAATAATGACATCCTAATTAAGGTTTAATTATTATAGTGGCATGTATACTTGCTAAACTTATTTGAGTTGTGATTGACCTTTAAAGTTCGTTATGGTTTCAAGATAATTGGCGTTTCTGTAAAGATTCAAGGTTAAGAATAACCTTTGGTGATGAGTTGCATACTAAGATAATTGATTTATGATGGGAACTCGAATAAATAATTTATGTCGGTTTTAAATAAAGTTAAGTGTTATTGGGCTAGAGAAATTTGAGGATGGGTGACCATTGAGAAGTTTTTCTAAAAATTTTAAATTACCCTAATTTTTTATTAAAGAAGTAATATTTTTGACTCGTACCCGGTGTACGGATACAGAAAATGGATATTACATAATAATCAAATATTCGATCCAAATGTGAAATAACCATTTGTATCCTAACTGGCTCTTATTAGTCGTATACCCAAGTGCAGGTTGTTGTCAAGTAATAATTCTCGGGAGCCCGAGGTCGAATCTGCAGGGAAGTTTGTATAGAAATTACAATGTTATAAATTCAAATAAAATTTCTATAAATATGATAATTGATTAAGAATAAATAAACAACGATATAAATGAAAAGATGATGGTGTTCCGATAATCCACTCTTTGTATTATATTAAATTATTTTTTATTCATTTTATTACTTAATTGAAGTCCACATGATGAAAGGAAATCCAATCAGAAGGTCTTGTAATGAAAGTCCATAATCAAGTCCAAAGTGCAATAAACAATGTCCAAAAGAGCAAAGATATAGCATATGGTGTTATATGGACTGGTACAATCAAAATTAATAAACAAGACCAAATATTCACTATGCCGATTTATTTTGTCTACAACAAATCAAGTTAATTAAACCAAGCATTTATTGTACAAAATTACTTGTCTATAATGAATCAAAGTTCTTAATTTACTAATATAGATATTAGTCAAGTGAATTTAACATCATATACTAATTTAAATGATTTAATTATATGTTGAGAATTTTAAACTAACCTTTAGTATATATCAAGAGCTTCATCCTTTCGCCTCAACAACTTGATTTAGAATAATATTATAACCATAAAGAAAATAAAATTTAGTTTACAAAAATCAAACATTAAAAAAATATAAAGATGAAAAAAAAATAAAAGATGAAAAAAAAGTAATATTGATTTCAAATACAAAGCTACAACAAAACTACCAAGATGGTTTACAAGGTAAAATTAAAGCCCATTTATAGAAAATTTATGAGGCTAGATTACAATGGAGAGTAAATTTTCAGCCACTTTTCTTGACTTTAAAATTCTTTCTGTATATGATGATATCTTTAAAATGTCAAAAGTTGTTATTATGTTGTCACCGCTTATAAGATTTCGTTTCAGCATTTTTCTAGGCATTTTCATATTCGTTTTGGCTTCCCAATTATTTTGAAAATGTAGTAGACTCAATAAGCTTTACAACGGCATTTTATGGGCCAATTTTTGAGTTCTAAAGCTTAAGTTATAGTTAAAACCGTGCAACATGTTAAGTGCAAAAAATTAATACGAATTTTTTGAGTCTATTTTCTTAATTTAAGTATTTGCCCAACTCCTTTCCCCTTAGATCAACTTTGAATTCAATTTCATTTGTTTCATAAATACAATCATCAAAATCAGCATATCTAGACATACAATTAACATAAAATAAACTTTATTAAAAATAACTGAAAACATAATAAAAGTACTAAAATCGCAACATATTTAAAATACAAATAACAAAATATAAAATAACAAAAAATCTATAAATATGAATAAAACACTGCAAATGTTTGTACTATAAATGTTAAAATGAGATTATATTAAAAGCTTATCATATTTAATCTAAATTATTCAAAAAAATAAAAAATAAATATAATATCTAATATTTCAAATCGAATCATTTTTTTTCCACAACTATACCTATAGCCATCAGAACGAGTAGTTTTTTTTTTTAATAAAAAAAACGAGCACCTTTTGTCGTTGGCAATTTCTAGTATCTTACAAGGTGTTGACTGATGTCCAGACGGCACGCCATTTCAGAATACAATTAATGCCTCAGTGGATTAAGCCAACCTGTTCATTATCTCCTCCCTCCCATCACTAATTAATCAGTTTAATTAATGTCACACATATTGTCAACTCCTTTCTCCGTTCTCTTATAATAAAAAATATAATAAACAAAATATTTAACAAATATTAAAAACAATATTGATATGTATTACGTGAATTTGAATATAGGTCAATTTATTAATTTTTTTTAATTTTATAAAATATTTTTGTGAAATTTAAAAAATAAAATAACATTTGTTTCTTGAAATCAAGCCACCCCTTAATCTTTCTTGTTTTATTTTTAATTGTTTTTACCTAATGTCCTTCGTCATCATTTTCTTTTCAATTTTTAATCCAATTTTTAAAAAGCATCACTGAAAGCCATGGGACATGCTCTTTAGTCTTTAGGCAAAAAAAGAAAAAGCCACTAACCTCTCAGGTCATTGTCTAATAGAATTAATATTGAACATTATTAGCTTGGTGGTAATCCATCTAATTAATTAATGTTTTCAAGACTATATAACATATTATGTCAGTTAATGACAAATTCAGACAAAAATTTTCGTCCCCTTTCAGTATCGTTTTTGTTCTAAACACTAAAAATTTAAATTGTAAATCCTACCATTGAATTTTAAATCTTAAACTATAAATCCAAAAAAATACACCTTACCTCTAATTTTATAAATTTTAATTATAAATTATAACATCAAACCTTAATCCTAAATCTCTTTTTAGTGGGGCATAAAAATAACACACAAAAAAAAAACAAATAATTTATGTTTAATAAATTTAAATTCATATAAAATAAATTATATAAATACCCTTAACCACCCTCGTTCCGTTTTTACCGCCAATAACACTACAAAATCCACATGACTGATCAATAATTCATTGATAATCAAAAGTTCCATCAATGGATAATTAGTTTGTTGAATAGTTGCACTTTACTACCATCTCCACTATTGCAAGCTTTCTCGAGTATAAATGGTATGAAGTAGGAAAGCTGAGGCAAGTACAAAACTAAAGATGTTGGACCCATCATTGCCCATTAGGACACATATCTATCTACTTTCGAAGTTCCAGTAAGGTTTGATTTGCAATAAAACTACTGCTGTTCCTGTTCTGGTTGCTGCTAGAAGTCGTATATTATTATTATATCTTTGTTTCGTACACGTTTTTTGCTTCTCTTTCGTTCTATCTCACGATTAGCTGTTGGCTTTGCTGCCTTTAATCATCCTTTTTCTTTCCTGTTCTGGGTTCATTCATTCCTCCTTTAAACACTTTCTCTTTTTCTGAATATTCAAAGGATCAAAAGGAGAAGACGGGGAATCGAAGAGGTAGTTGAAACAACATGATTGCATTCCTTTATTTCTAATTTTATGTTTCTGGAAATGGTTCATTTTTGCAAACTTTTTATATACTTGGTTTAGTTCTTGTTATTGGGATATGGCTAAAGAGGCAATTTCTTAGTTATTACTGATGTGTCTTGTTTTCAATGAATTAATGGGTTTTTAAGGCTTTTTTCCCCCACCTTTTTTCCTCTTTTATGTTCTAAAAGTTATGTCATGTTGGACTGTTGGAGGGTTTGTTTTGATGTATTTCCAGATATAAAGGACGCCTGTTGCCTAGATGGATGAGCGTGCTGGTAAACGAGTTGTTGTACATGGCAAGGGAACAGGTCTTGTTTTGAAGGATCGTGTTGACAGCAGCGAACGAAATGCTCGGTTTTGCAACCGAATCGGATGCAGTGGCAGGCTGAATTCCGTGAATGGTACAACAAATGGAAAGGCCCAATCTTCATCAATTGGAAAGGGAATAATTGGAAGTTCATATGGAGTGTCTCCTACCGTTAGGAAATCGTCTACTAATACTCGAAAAAAGGTATCATGTCAGCTGGGAACTAGCAGTGTTCAGG
>JAGYYJ010001729.1:0-83970 GCA_019671005.1 Hibiscus mutabilis
AAACCCAACAAAAGGTCGAAAAATACGATTAAATCACATTTTATGACAAAATATTATGTTATGGGATTTTAAACATGATTATATAGCTTAACCTCGTTTTCAAAAATTTTTACTTCGTTGAAATTCAAATGGGTCCATTGTAAAGCCCATTTAGACATGCACGCCTTAAACCCAACAAAACGGCCACAAAATAAGATTAAATCAAATTTTATGAGTTAAAATATTTGATTATGGGATTTTGAATATTATTATATAGCTTAACCTCAATTTTAGAACCTTTTACTCGGTTAAAATTCCAACGGGTCCATTGTAAATCCCATTTAGACATGCACGCCTTAAACCCAACAAAACAACCACAAAACAAGATTAAATAAAATTTTATGAATTAAAATTTTTTATTATGGGATTTTGAATATGATTATACAGCTTAACCTCAATTTTAGAACTTTGTACTCAGTTAAAATTTCAACGGGTCCACAATAAAGCCCATTTAGACATGCACTATGTAAAACCAACAAAACGACCACAAAATAAGATCAAATCAAGTTTTATGTCTTATAATATTTATTTATGGGATTTTTAACATGACTAAATAGTTTAACCTCATTTTTAAGACTTTTTACTCGGTTAGAATTCCATAGGGTCCACTGTAAAGCTCATTTAGACATGCACGCCTTTAAACCTTAAAACACAAAAACAAAAGGCATTTTATGAAAAAATACGATTAAATCACATTTTATGACAAAATATTATGTTATGGGATTTTAAACATGATTATATAGCTTTAACCTCATTTTCAAAAAATTTTACTCATTTTGAAATTCCGGTTAAAATTTAAAAATGGGGTCCATTGTAAAGCCCATTTAGAATGCACGCCTCAAACCCAACAAAAGGGCCACAAAATAAGATTAAATCAAATTTTATGAGTTAAAATATTTGATTATGGGATTTTGAATTTTATGAGTTAAAATATTTGATTATGGGATTTTGAATATTGTTTTATTATATATAGCTTAACCTCAATTTTAGAACTTTTTACTCGGTTAAAATTCCAACGGGTCCATTGTAAATCCCATTTAGACATGCACCTCATTTTTAAACCCAACAAAACAACCACAAAACAAGATTAAATAAAATTTTATGAATTAAAATTTTTGGGATTTTGAATATGATTATACAGCTTAACCTCAATTTTAGAACTTTGTACTAAGTTAAAATTTCAACGGGTCCACAATATAATGCCCATTTAGACATATAAAACCAACAAAACGACCACAAAATAAGATCAAATCAAGTTTTATGTCTTATAATATTTATTTATGGGATTTTAACATGACTAAATAGTTTAACCTCATTTTTAAGACTTTTTACTCGGTTAGAATTTCATAGGGTCCAATGTAAAGCTCATTTAGACATGCGCCTTAAACCCAACCGTTGAAAAAACGATTAAATCACATTTTATGACAAAATATTATGTTATGGGATTTTAAACATGATTATATAGCATTGAAATTCCAACGGGTCCATTTAAAGCCCATTTAGAATGCACGCCTTAAACCCAACAAAAGGGCCACAAAATAAGATTAAATCAAATTTTATGAGTTAAAATATTTGATTATGGGATTTTGAATATTATTATATAGCTTAACCTCAATTTTAGAACCTTTTACTTGGTTAAAATTCCAACGGGTCCATTGTAAATCCCATTTAGACATGCACGCCTTAAACCCAACAAAACAACCACAAAACAAGATTAAATAAAATTTTATGAATTAAATTTTTTTTGATTATGGGATTTTGAATATGATTATACAGCTTAACCTCAATTTTAGAACTTTGTACTCAGTTAAAATTTCAACGGGTCCACAATAAAGCCCATTTAGACATGCACTCTGTAAAACCAACAAAACGACCACAAAATAAGATCAAATCAAGTTTTATGTCTTATAATATTTATTTATGGGATTTTTAACATGACTAAATAGTTTAACCTCATTTTTAAGACTTTTTACTCGGTTAGAATTCCATAGGGTCCACTGTAAAGCTCATTTAGACATGCACGCCTTAAACCCAACAAAAAGGCCGAAAAATACGATTAAATCACATTTTATGACAAAATATTATGTTATGGGATTTTAAACATGATTATATAGCTTAACCTCGTTTTCAGAAATTTTTACTTCGTTGAAATTCAAATGGGTCCATTGTAAAGCCCATTTAGACATGCACGCCTTAAACCCAACAAAACGGCCACAAAATAAGATTAAATCAAATTTTATGAGTTAAAATATTTGATTATGGGATTTTGAATATGATTATATAGCTTAACCTCAATTTTAGAACTTTTTACTCGGTTAAAATTCAGACGGGTCCACTGTAAAGCCCATTTAGACATTCACGCCTTAAACCCAACAAAACGGCCACAAAATAAGATTAAATCACATTTTATGAGTTAAATTATTTAGTTATGGGCTTTTGAATAAGATTATATAGCTTAACCTCAATTTCATAACTTTTTACTCATATAAAATTCCAACAGGTCCACTGTAAAGCCCATTTAGACATGCACATCTTAAACCCAACAAATTGGCCAGAAAATAAGATTAAAACAAATTTTATGAGTTGAAATATTTAGTTATTGGCTTTTGAACATGATAATATAGCTTAACCTCATTTTTATAACTTTTTATTCGGTTAAAATTCCAACGGGTGGGTGGTTAAAATTCCAAAGTGTGTGATCAAAATTCTCTCAATTCTCTCAATTCTTTCAGCCCTTCTCTCCCCTATTCCTTTTTCGCCTCTCCCCTGTGTTATATTCTGCCGCTCTGCCACCATGAAGAACCGCCTAGCAACCTTGCTGATGTTCTGCAGTCCTCCTTCTTCGACGGCGAGTGTGTTTCATTTGTACTTAGGAGCTATGGCTTCGGAAATGTTATATGTACAACATTGGACTGCTATTTTTTGGGTGCCTTTGTTGCCGTCTCTCCATAGTCTCTGCTACCCTTTTGGATCAGAAGTGATCCCTTAGTTTTGAGAAGTGAGTTCTTTCAATCACCCCTTGTTATTTTTATATATTCCTTTCGGTGGGCCTTGAATGGATGTATTTTTTGTACTGCACCATTTGTTCCATTAAAATCTATGTATCGGCCTTAGGGATTTTGATTACGTGTTTGGTTTATATCTTCTTCATCCAAATAATTTCATTTTTTAGATTTCAAGTCTTGTATAATCATAATTTTTGTACTGTAGATTGGCCTCCATTAATCTTCATAATTTCCACTCTACTTGCATATCATATTTATTGCTCTGTTGATTGTTTTCCTTTAAACTCCACCGAATCATCTCTGCTTGATTGTAGATGGATGCATAGGAAATTTTGGTCAAAATATCTTTACAATGATTATACGATAATTGCAAAAAAAAAAAAATTACTTTTCTCCATTTCCTTTACTTTTCATACTCCATCACATCCTTTTCATACTGAACTTTAATTTTAAAGATGCAATGGATTCAACTATCGATGGTATTTTTATTAATTCATCTACATTTTACAACATTACTCTCTTATCCCATTTTGTGGGGAAAGAGTTTATAGGGTGCTCTATGGCATCCAAAATTAATGCCTTCTTAAGGCATTTGTCCTGGTCTTTACGACCTTGGTTGAGGTTCTCGAACAATATATGCCAATATAATTATGCTATCTCAAATTCATTGTTGGATACTCTTTTTTTCATTTTATCTTCTAATAGTATTACAATAAATTCTTTTCTGATTAAAGTAGGATACGGTTTCCGGAGTATATATACTAATAATATCCGATTATGGTATAAAATCAAATATAGCACAACTGCCATTGGATTCATATCCCTCTTTTTCATCATAATTAAATTACAATATTATATTGCAGTTTCAAATAATCTTGTACAATCTTTGCAAATATTCTCAAACGTAATTGGAATTATAGTCATATCTACAATTTTTACCTTACTCAAATCTATATCGACTCTTACTCGTATATGATTGTGAAATTCAAAGTACAATGACATTAATTTTAATATGGCAAAAGCGAATAATGCTACTTATGCGCATTCGATTTTTCTTCTGTTACTTTCCTAAAAACACTATTCCCAGATATTATTATTATATTCCAATTGTTCAATTTCCCTTTTCTACTCAATTAATATTCTATTTATTTCTCTTCCATTGGCCCATTCGATTAAAATCGATATCGGTATCACATATTCCTAAAAATAAGATCAACTATGCTCTTAAATCTATTCATTCTCTACTTGATTTGCAACATTTAATATTCGGTTCCTTTGAAATTACTTTCCTTACCTCCAATTTTATCTTTTCCTCAGTTAAGTTACTTAATTTAGTCAACAATACAGATTCAGCCTTATCTTGGTTTGTGGAAGGGGTTGCATGTTTATCAATTCAATCCTTTGCGCTATTCCTAACGGTGCTTTGGAATCTATGGAACAAACGTAATGATTGGGTCCATAATCATAGTCTCCAGCCCCCTTGGTATGTGTTATTTATGACTTATGGTTTTATTGTATATAACAACTCGCATGTACCAGACATACCAAATGATGAGAATGAGATGGATGTTGAATCATTCAGCACTACGACGATCACCGGCACTACAGTGCTCTGGAATGAGGCGAAAGCAATTAAAGGAAAAGTCGATTCTGGGGTGCTGAACACTCCTTTGGAAAACCAATCTGTTGAACCGCAGAAAGCACTAGGCCCCGGTGCTGTGACCAAGGATCTTGACGCTCCTCCTATTCCTATTTTGCCAGCCATAGCGGCACCTATTGGCGAACCTCTACAAGACACAATCCTTGTTGTTTCCATCGACAATTTAGCAAAAGTAGCACATGCTACTGCTATCCCGATTACTGTTGTCCCAATCACTATAATACCTGCCCCTCAGAGCAACACGGCAGACACAACTGTCAACAAATTCGAAAAGGAAATTGGTAAGGTTGCTCCTTACATATCATCACCTTTGCTTACTAATTTTGATGACTGGTTAACTAAGCAACCATTATCCACAGCATCTACCAATCAAGATCTGACGGAATTAATTCATTGCGGTTCCAAAAGAAGCTCTCTGCTTTCTGATGCTATTAAGGCCAAGAGGCTTCGCCCTTCCCCCCAATAAGGCCAAGAATAAAAAAGCTGGGATGAGCAGCGAAAAAAACTCTCCGACGGAGGTTGACGTTCAACCCCACCGAGGAAAATGATAATCCTATGTTGGAACTGTCGAGGTCTTGGTAAAACCCTGGCAGTTCAAGCGTTAAGACGAGTTGTCACTAAGTTAAACCCATATGTTTTATTCTTATGTGAAGCTCGGCTAAATAAATACCATTGTGAAAGACTTTGTATCCCCCTTAGTATGTATGGTTGCTTCTCGGTTGAAAGCAGCCCAACTTGTTCTGGTCTACTATTATTATGGAATAATAAAATAAACATTGATTTGCTTTCATACTTGGATCATCATATCGACTCTATTATTCATGCAAATACATCACCATTCCAATTTTCTGGAATACATGGTTATGTAGAAACAAATCAAAAAAATTAAAACTTGGCAACTCATTGACTCCTTAAATTCTTCATCACCTCTACCTTGGCTAATTGGTGGACATTTTAATGAAATACTTTTTGATAATGAAAAACAAGGCAATTGTCGACGTACACGCTCACAAATTAATAACTTTAGGGATTACCTATCCCGTAATAATTTGTTTGATTGTAAACCGGATAATGGATGGTTCACTTGGACTAAATTAGGCCAACAAACCCCAACCATTCTTGAATGCCTCAATCGCTTTGTTGCTAATACAGCTTGGTTTAATACACACCCTATCTATCGTGCCAGCTCTGAATTCCATGCAAAATTTGACCATTGTTTCATTGTTATGGACACCGAACACAACACCAATCACCACTTCATGCCTCATGACGACCATTTTCGGTTTGAAAGTTGTTGGGCATATAACGCAGATTGTATTTCTATTGTTCAAACAACCTGGTCATCCATTCATGGCTCAGCTGTGGAAAAAATACAAGCAATCGCTCTTGCCTAAAGGACTGGCAATCATACCAAAGAAACATCTCTACCGACAATATTCATGAATTAAATAAGCAAATTAACTGTTGTCAACGTTGTCGCCTTTCGAATACTGAGGAAGAGGCTTTTCTCGCAGCCAAATCAGAACTTAACCGTCTTCTTGATGCTCAAGAAACTTATTGGGCACAATGATCTCGTACATCTTGATTTGCCCATGGTGATTGAAACACATCATTTTTTCATGCTCGTGCAAATGGCGACGCAACAAACATAAAATAAAAGGACTTTTCGACAACAATAATATATGGCAAGAAAATGAGAGAGAAATTATGGGAATTGTTGTAGACTATTTCCAGAATCTCTTCTCTACTTCCAACCCAACTATCTCTCCTCAAATTTTAAATAACATTCGCACTACTATTACCCCTGAGATGAACGAGGCTTTGACAAGTCCCTTCATCGAGGAAGAAATCATTTCTACCTTTCGAGACATTAATCCAAGGAAAGCTCCAGGTATTGACGGGTTTCCCAGTGGATTCTACCGGCAACATTGGGACACAGTTGGACAAGATGTTATCAATCTATGTCTAGATCTTCTCTCTAGGAGAGCAGACATAACTGATATTAAGTGCACAGTCCTTGTTTTAATCCCCAAAATCAATGAACCAACTACAATGAGACAATTACACCCACAATAGTCTATGCACTGTAATTTATAAGGCTATTGCCAAAGTGCTTGTCAATCGCATGAAGTCCATTATCCCATGTTGTATTGGTGATAATCAAGCTGTTTTTTTTCGAGGTAGGAACATCACTGATAACATCCTAATTGCCCACGAACTAATACACTCCCTCAACTCGGGAGACTCAAACCTTTTTCAAGGCGCAACTCTCAAATTAGACATGGAAAAGGCTTTTGATCGTATAGAATGGTCATTTCTTCGACAGCTTATGCTTCAAATGGGTTTTGATGCAAGCTGGGTTTCTATAATTATGCGTTATGTTACAAACGTTTCCTTTTCTGCTAGAGCCAATAATTCTCTTTCCTCGATATTCCAACCCAAATGCGGGCTACGCCAGGGAGACCCGCTTTCCCCCTTTTTATTCCTCTTCTGCACACAAGGCCTATCAACAATTCTAAATGCTGAAAAATAGACTGGTCAATTACCTGGACTGTGTGCAAGTAAACATGGACCCCGAGTAAATCATCTCCTTTTTGCAGACGACTACATGATCTTTATCAGGAACAATACTTCGGATGCTGTGCATCTTAAAAATGCACTTCAGACTTATGCTTCATCCTCTGGACAGACAGTCAATTTTGAAAAATCAACCATCTTTTTTAATCCACGAACCTCTACTGATCATAAATAGGAAATTAATGCTATACTCCAAGTGCGAGAAGTAGATGATCCTGGAATCTACCTAGGAGTTCCTTTCTTAATAAGGAAAAATAAGACTGCACCTCTAGGGTTCACTCGCGATAAGGTGAACTCACGTATGTCGCATTGGGACAAACGTCTTCTCTTGTTTAGTGGGCGAGAGGTTTTTATTAAATCTGTCATTCAATCTCTACCACAATATGTCATGTCATGTGACCTGCTCCCTCAAAATATTATCGATGATATGACGACGTCTATTCGGCGTTATTGGTGGTCTGGGAAAAATAATAAACGAGGTTGGCCACTAATTCCTTGGGACACCGTCTGTCTGCCAAAATCAGTTGGAGGTATTGGCTTCCGAGATTTACATCTCTTCAACATTGCCCTCCTTGACAAACAAATTTGGTGTCTTATTACTAAACCTACTAATCTTCTTGCTCAGATTTACAGGGCAAAGTACTATCCCTCTGGGAATATCTTTGACTCTGAGATTAATCGAAGAGCATCCTTTGCATCAAAAGGTATTCACCAAGCCTTTAAGAAACTTCACGACAGCTTTTTCAAAAGACCAGGGATCGACAGTAAAATCTAAGTCCACCATGATAATTGGGGTGGTGCATCTGTAATTCAACTTTATGGTGAATATGAAATTAATGATGAACTACCTCTTCGTTGTCGTGACGTAATGGTCCCAGGTCATCCTAGATGGGATACAATAAAGGTACGAAATTATTTTGATTCAGATGACACCAATATTGTTCTTAATAATCCAATAATTAATGACCAGCAAGATACGACTTTACGGAGTAATCAAGATTATGGCATTTACATTGTCCGTTTCGGTTACTCTTACTTACAGCGGACACCTACACCTATTAACAGACCATCTCGCATTTGGAAGGTTCTCTCCAAATTACATGTTCTTCCAAAAATCTGTTCCTTTGGTTGGCGCATTGGTCATGACGCTCTCCCAACTGGCTATAAACTTCAGGTGGTGAATATTGGGGATGGTCTCTGCCCCCTCTGTCATGTGGCTCCAGAAAACTACAATTCATACGTTACGAGATTGCCCAGGTGCCAACAAGGCTCTCCGTTTGGCTGGTCTACCAATTTCCATCCACTCTAGCAATAATGATTTTGTTTTATCTTGGCTTGAGGGTGGGGCTGCATGTCTACCTTTCCATTCTTTTTCACTTTTTATAACAATTCTTTCCATAATAACCGTCTTCAGCCACCATGGCTAACGGTTATCAATTCCATGTTATTCTTTGCGACTACGTAGCAGCTAATCCAACAGGCGGCTCCACATTCCACCAGCAAGACGAACCTACCCTAGTGCAACCACATTGGAATCCACCTCAAGATGGGTATATGAAAATTAATTCAGATGGGGCATTTGATCCAATCACCAAGACTGCTGTTGTAGGTGTAGTGGCACGAGACTCCAATGGTGCAGTCATTGGAGGTCTTTCTCACCCTTTAGGTAGCTACATGGATGCTGTCTCTGTCGAAGCACAAGCGGTTATTGTCGGAATCCTATTTGCTCATGAGCGTGGCTGGTCCAACTTGATCATTGAGACGGATTCAGCTATTGTGGCCAATAAACTCAATCAGCAAAGTACTGATTTGTCTACTTTGAGCCCACTGATTGAACATTCTCGCATTCTGCTTGCCGATATTGCCAACTTCAGTATGCACTTTGTACCTAGAGTGTTGAACAATGTTGCACACACACTTACCTCTATGGCTCTAAGGTCAATGTCTTCTATCTTTTTTGATTTGGTTTACCCCGATTATCTTCACACTCTTGTAACTAATGAGATTCATTCTCATCCAAGTTAATGTATACGGGTACTCTTTCCCCATAGGTGCTCACACGTGGCCTGTGCCACGTGTGACTTTAAGGGGTGTTTAACAAGGCCCACTTTTCTTCAAAAACAATTCCAACGGGTCTACTATAAATCCCATTTAGACACGCATGCCATAAAACTCAACAAAATGGCCGCAAAATAAGATCAAATCAAATTTTATGAATTAAAATATTTTGTTATTGGATTTTGAACATGATTATGCAGCTTAACCTCATTCTCAGAACTTTTTACTCAGTTGAAATTCCAATGGGTCCACTGTAAAGCCCATTTAGACATGCACGCCTTAAACCCCAACAAAACGGCCAAAAAATAATATTAAATCAAATTTTATTTGTTAAAATATTTGATTATAGGCTTTTGAATATGATTATATAGCTTAACTTCATTTTTAGATTTTTTTACTCATTTAAAATTCCATCTTATTTTTTGGTCGTTTTGTTGGGTTTAAGACTTGCATGTCTAAATGGGCTTTACTCTGGACCCGTTGGAATTTTAACCATGTAAAAAGTTCTAAAATTGAGGTTAAGCTATATAATCATAGTCAAAATCCCATAATCAAATATTTTAAATTATAAAATTTGATTTAATCTTATTTTTTGGCTGCTTTTTTGGGTTTAAGATGTGAATGTCTAAATGGGCTTTACAATAGACCCATTGGAATTTTAATCGACTAAAAAGTTCTATAATTGAGGTTAAACTATATAATCATGTTGAAAAGCCCATAAATAAATATTTTAAGTCATAAAATGTGATTTAATCTATTAGGATTTATGTTTTGATATAATAATTGAAAAATAGTTTTGGACTAAATTGAAAAGGTTTCAAAACTAGTTTTAAGTCCAAACAACTTGAAAATAAGTTTGAGAAGTTTCTGAGAGGTTTTGGAAATGTTTTAAATGCTTTAAAGTAGCTAAACTAACATTTTCAACACAGGCGTATCGATACGGTATACCCCGTATCGATACGGTCCTTGGGTTTCAGCTACAGTATTTTTCAGTAACCAAAAACTGTACCGATACGCCCCTAGGCGTACTGATACGGAGAGTGGATCGTTTTGATACGCCTACCCGCATACCAATCTAGTTTTCAACCTCTCCAACGGCTATTTGAATTATAGGGCATACCAAAACAGACCATGGAGTACCGATACGGTTTACCAAGCAGACCAAGTCGTACTGACAAGACGTACCGATACAGCCCAAGGTGTTTCGATACGGTTAGCAAGACTGAGCGTAACGGCTAGTAGCTGTACCGATACGGGTACACGCATACCGATATAGACAACACCAGAACTGCATTTATTGTGGGAAATTTAGTCTCCAACGGCTCCAATTCAATCGCAACGGTCTCCAACAGCTAGGAACTCAATTGGGACTATAAAAGGACCCTTCAAGCTTCAGCAACAACTAATGATCCTCACGTCGACAACATTATGATGAAAATTTGTCTTAGTGCTTAAATTTCTCATTCTTGTATAGACAACACTTGTGAGCTCAAATGTTTATATATGCTCAATTGTTTTAGGATTTGGGTGAGTGCTTTAAGAGTGCAAACAATTACCTTATAGAGAGGATTCTTTGTTTGCTTTATTTCTTTTATTTGAGAGGATTCCCAAAGCTTGGCTTGTAAGCTATGCTAGACTTGGTAATTGAGTCTAGGTTGTAAAGGTTGTCTCCTAAGCCTTGTTAAAAGGGGAAGAAATCTTAGTGGGGGCTAAGGTAGTGGATGTAGAGCTTGTTAGAAGCTTGAACCACTATAAATCCTTGTGTTCATTGTCCATATTTTTGCTTACACCACATACACCCAAAAATCGACCTCTCCACCAGTTGGCAAGCAATTCAGTTAAAGGAATTCGAGCTACATCCATCCCAACATAATCTAATTTTATGGTCGTTTTGTTGGGTTTACGGCGTGCATGTCTAAATGGGCATTTGAGGTTAAACTACATAATCATGTTCAAAAGCCCATAAATAAAAAATTTAATTCATAAAATTTTATTTAATCTTATTTTTGGCTATTTTTGTGGGTTTAAGATTTGCATGTCTAAATGGGGTTTAAGGCATGCATGTCTAAATAGGTTTTATAGGGGACCAGTTAGAATTTTAACCGTGTAAAAAGTTGTGAAAATGAGGTAAAACTATATAATCATGTACAAAAGCCTATAAGCAAATATTTTAACTCGTAAAATTTGATTTAACCTTAATTTTGGGCTATTTTGTTGGGTTTAAGATGTCTAAATGGGATTTATAGTGGACCCGTTGGAATTTTCACCGAGTTAAAAGTTCTGAAACTGTGGTTAAGCAATACAACCATATTCAAAATCCCATAATCAAATATTTTAAATCATAAATTTTGATTTAATATTATTTTGTAGCCTTTTTGTTGGGTTTAAGGCGTGCTTGTCTATGGGCTTTACAATAGACTCGTTGCAATTTTAACCGAGTATAAAGTTATAAAATTGAGGTTAAGCTGTATAATCTTATTCAAAAGCCCATAATCAAATATTTTAACTCGTAAAATTTGATTTAATCTATTTTGTGTCCGTGTTGTTGGGTTTAAGGCGTGCATGTCTAAATGGGCTTTACAGTGGACCCGATGGAATGTTAATCGAGTAAAAAGTTCTAAAATGAGGTTAAGCTATATGATCATGATCAAAAGCCCATAACTAAATATTTGAACTCATAAAATTTGATTTAACCTTATTTTGTGGCCGTTTTGTTGGGTTTAAGGCGTGCATGTCTAAACGGGCTTTACAGTTGACCCGTTGGAATTTTAACCGAGTAAAATTTTCAAAAAATGATGTTAAGCTATATATCCATGTTCAAAAGCCCATAACTAAATATTTTAAGTCATAAAATGTGATTTAATCTTATTTTTCTGTCGTTTTGTTGGGGTTTAAGGCGTGCATGTCTAAATGGGCTTTACAGTGGACCCGTTGGAATTTTAATTGAGTAAAAAGTTCTGAAATTGAGGTTAAGCTATATAATCTTATTCAAAAGCCCATAAATAAATATTTTAACTCATATAATGTGATTTAATCTTATTTTGTGGAGGTTTTGTTGGGTTTAAGGAGTGCATGTCTAAATGGGCTTTACAATGGACCCGTTGGAATTTTAACAAAGTAAAAATTTCTGAAAATGAGGTTAAGCTATATAATAATGTTCAAAAGCCCATAAATAAATATTTTACGCCATAAAATGTGATTTAATCTTATTTTTTAGCCTTTTTGTTGGGGTTTAAGGTGTGCATGTCTAAATGGGATTTACAGTGGACCCGTAGGAATTCTAACAGAGTAAATAGCTCCAAAACTGAGGTTAAACTATATAATCATGTTCAAAAGCCCATAAATAATTATTAAAAGTCATAAAAGTTGATTTAATCTTATTTTGTGGTCGCTTTGTTGGTTTTACGGCGTGCATGTCTAAATGGGCTTTACGGTGGACTCGTTGGAATTTTAACCGCGTAAAAAGATCTAAAATTGAGGTTAACCTATATAATCATATTCAAAAGCCCATAATCAATTATTTTAACTCATAAAATTTGATTTATTCTTATTTTGTGGTTGTTTTGTTGGGTTTAAGGTGTGCATGTCAAAATGGGTTTAGAGTGGACCCGTTTGAATTTTAACCAAGTAAAAATTTCTAAAAATGAGGTTAATATATATAACCATGTTCAAAAGCCCATACATAAATATTTTAAGTCATAAAAAGTGATTTAATTTTATTTTTTTGGCTATTTTGTTGGGTTTAAGGCGAGCACGTCTAAATTGGCTTTACGGTGGACCCGTTAGAATTTTAACTGAGTAAAAAATTCTAAAATTGAGGTTAAGCTTTATAATCATATTAAAATCTCATTATCAAATATTTTAACTCGTAAAATTTTATTTAATCTTATTTTGTGGTCGTTTTGTTGGGCTTAAGGCGTGCATGTCTAGATAGGCTGTACAGTAGACCCGTTGGAATTTTAACGCATTTAAAATTTCTGAAAATGAGGTTAAGCTATATAATCGTGTTCAAAAGCCCATAATCAAATATTTTAACTCATAAAATTTGATTTAATCTTATTTTGTGGCCGTTTTGTTGGGTTTAAGGCGTGCATGTCTAAATGAGCTTTACAGTGGAGTCGTTTGAATTTTAACCGAGTAGAAATTTTTGAAAATGAGGTTAAGCTATATAATCATTCTCAAATGCCCATAATAAAATATTTTAAGTCATAAAATTTGATTTAGTCTTATTTTGTGGCCGTTTTGCTAGATTTAAGGGGTGCACATCTAACTGGCTTTATAGTGGACCCGTTGGAATTTTAACCGACTAAAAAGTTCTAAAATTGAGGTTAAGCTATATAATCATATTCAAAAGCCCATAATCAAATATTTTAACTGATAAAATTTGATTTAATCTTATTTTGTGGCCGTTTTGTTGGGTTTAAGGCGTGCATGTCTAAATGGGCTTTACAGTGGACCTGTTTGAATTTTAACCGAGTAAAATTTTCTGAAATGATTTTAAGATATATAATCATGTTCAAAAGCTCATAAATAAATATTTTAACTCATAGAATGTGATTTAATCTTTTTTTTGGCCACTTTATTGGGTTTAAGGCGTGCATATATAAATGGGCTTTATAGTGGACCCGTTAGAATTTTAACCGAGTAAAAAATTCTAAAATTGAGGTTACGCTTTTTAATCATATTAAAATCCCATAATAAAATATTTTAACTAATAAAATTTGATTTAATCTTATTTTGTGGCCGCTTTGTTGGGTTTTAGGCGTGCATGTCTAAATGGGCTTCATAGTGGACCCATTTGAATTTTAATCGAGTAAAAATTTTTGACAATGAGGTTAAGCTAAATAATATTGTTCAAAAGCTCAAAACTAAATATTTTAAGTCATAAAATGTGATTTAATCTTATTTTCTGGCTATTTTGTTGGGGTTTAAGACGTGTAGGTCTAAATGGGCTTTACAGTATACCTGTTTGAATTTTAACCGTGTAAATAGTTCTGAAATTGATGTTACGATATATAATTATATTCAAAATTACATAATCAAATATTTTAACTCATTTAATTTGATTCAATCATATTTTTTTGCCATTTTGTTGGGTTTAAGGCGTGCGTGTCTAAAGGGGCCTTAAAGTGTACCCGTTGGAATTTTAACCAAGTAAAAAGTTCTAGAAATGAGTTTAAGCTATATGATCAGGTTCAAAACCCAATAGCTAACTATTTTAAGATATAAAATGTGATTTAATCATATTTTTCAGACATTTTGTTGAGGTTTTAGGTGTGTAGGTTTAAATGGGCTTTACAGTAGACCGTTTGAATTTTATCTGTGTAAATAGTTCTAAAATTTAGGTTAAGCTATATAATCATATTCAAAAGTCCGTAATCAAATATTTTAACTCATAAAATTAGATTTAATCTTATTTTGTGGCCGTTTTATTGGTTTTACGACGTCCATGTCTAAATGGGCTTTATCGTGGACCCGTTAGAATTTTAACGGAGTAAAAATTTCTGAAAATGAGGTTAAGCTATATAATCATGTTCAAAAGCCCATAAATAAATATTTTAAGTCATAAAATGTGATTTAATCTTATTTTTTGGCCTTTTTGTTGGGGTTTAAGGTGTGCATGTCTAAATGGGCTTTATAGTGGACCCGTTGGAATTTAAACCGATTAAAAAGTTTTGAAACCGAGGTTAAGCTATATATTCGTATTCATAATCCCATAATCAAATATTTTAACTCATAAAATTTGATTTAATCTTATTTAGTGGCTATTTTGTTGGGTTTAAAGCGTTCATGTCTAAATGGGCTTTATAGTGGACCCGTTGGAATTTTAACTGAGTAAAAAGTTCTTAGATTGAGGTTAAGCTATATAATCATGTTCAAAAGTCCAGAAATAAATATTAAAAATTCCTAAAATGTGATTTAATCTTATTTTTTTGGCCTTTATTGGGTTTTAAGGCGTGCATGTCTAAATGAGCTTTACAGTGGACCCGTCGAATGTTTAACGTAGAAAAAGTTCTAAAATTGAGGTTAAACTATATAATCATGTTCAAATACTCATAAATAAATATTTTAAGTCATAAAGTATGATTTAATCTTATTTTTCGGGCGTTTTGTTGGGGTTTAAGGCGTGCATATCTAAATGGGCTTTACAGTGGACCCGTTGGAATTTTAATCGAGTAAAAAGTTCTAAAATTGAGGTTAAGCTCTATAATCTTGTTCAAAATCCAATAAAAAATATTTTAATTCATAAAATTTGATTTGATCTTATTTTGCGGCCATTTTGTTGAGTTTTACGGCGTGCATGTCTAAATGGGCTTTACAGTGGACCCGTTGAAATTTTAACCGAGTAGAAAGTTTTAAGAATGAGGTTAAGCTATATAATCATATTAAATAGCCCATAATAAAATATTTTAACTCATAAAATTTGATTTAATCTTATTTTGTGGTTGTTTTGTTGGGTTTTAGGCGTGCATGTCTAAATGGGCTTTATAGAGGACCCGTTGGAATTTTAAACGTGTAAAAAGTTCTAAAATTCAGGTTAAGCTATATAATCATATTCAAAAGCCCATAATCAAATATTTTAACTGATAAAATTTTATTTAATCTTATTTTTGTGGCCATTTTGTTGGGTTTAAGGCGTGCATGTCTAAATGGGCTTTACAGTGGACCTGTTGGAATTTTAACCGAGTAAAATTTTTTGAAATGAGGTTAAGTTATATAATCATGTTCAAAAGCTCATAAATAAATATTTTAACTCATAAAATGTGATTTAATCTTTTTTTCGGCCGCTTTGTTGGGTTTAAGGCGTGCATGTCTAAATGTGCTTTATAGTGGACCCGTTAGAATTTTAACCGAATAAAAAATTCTAAAATTGAGGTTAAGCTTTTTAATCATATTAAAATCCCATAATAAAATATTTTAACTAATAAAATTTTATTTAATCTTATTTTGTGGCCGCTATGTTGGGTTTTAGGCGTGCATGTCTAAATGCGCTTTATGGTGGACCCATTTGAATTTTAATCGAGTAAAAATTTTTGACAATGAGGTTAAGCTGTATAATATTGTTCAAAAGCCTATAACTAAATATTTTAAGTCATAAAATGTGATTTAATCTTATTTTTTGGCTATTTTGTTGGGGTTTAAGGCGTGTAGGTCTAAATGGGCTTTACAGTATACCCGTTTGAATTTTAACCGTGTAAATACTTCTGAAATTGATCTTATGCTATATAATTATATTCAAAAGTACATAATAAAATATTTTAACTCATTAAATTTGATTCAATCTTATTTTTTGGCCATTTTGTTGGGTTTAAGGCGTGAATGTCTAAAGGGGCCTTAAAGTGTACCCGTTGGAATTTTAACCGAGTAAAAAGTTCTAAAAATGAGTTTAAGCTATATGATCAGGTTCAAAAGCAAATAACAAACTATTTTAAGTTATAAAATGTGATTTAATCATATTTTTCAGCCATTTTGTTGGGGTTTAAGGCGTGTAGGCCTAAATGGGCTTTACAGTAGACCGTTTGAATTTTATCCGTGTAAATAGTTCTAAAATTTAGGTTAAGCTATATAATCATATTCAAAAGTCCGTAATCAAATATTTTAACTCGTAAAATTTGATTTAATCTTATTTTGTGTCCTTTTTATTGGTTTTACGGCGTGCATATCTAAATGGGCTTTATCGTGGACCCGTTAGAATTTTAACGAAGTAAAAATTTCTGAAAATGAGGTTAAGCTATATAATCATGTTCAAAAGCCCATAAATAAATATTTTAAGTCATAAAATGTGATTTAATCTTATTTTCGGCTTTTTTGTTGGGGTTTAAGGTGTGCATGTCTAAATGGGCTTTATACTGGACCCATTGGAATTTAAACCGAGTAAAAAGTTCTAAAACGGAGGTTAAGCTATATAATTTTGTTGAAAAGCTCATAAATAAATATTTTAACTCATAAAATGTGATTTAATCTTATTTTTTGGTCGTTTTGTTGGGTTTGCGGCGTGCAAGTCTAAATTGCTTTACAATGGAACCGTTGCATTTTTAACCAAGTAAAAAATCTCTAAAAATGAGGTTAAGCTATAGATTCATGTTCAAAAGGCTGTAAATAAATATTTTAAGTCATAAAATGTGATTTAATCTTATTTTTTGGCCTTTTTGTTGGTGTTTAAGGCATGCATGTCTATATTAGCTTTACAGTGGACTTGTTAGAATTTTAACTGAGTAAAAACTTATAAAATTAAGGTTAAGCTATATAATCATATTCAAAAGCCCGTAATCAAATATTTTAACTCATAAAATTTTATTTAATCTTATTTTGTGGACGTTTTGTTGGGTTTAAGGCGTCCATGTCTAAATGAGCTTTTTAGTGGACCCGTTGGAATTCTAACAGAGTAAAGAGCTCCAAAATTGAGGTTAAACTATATAATCATGTTCAAAAGCCAATAAATAAATATTGTAATTCATAAAAGTTCATTTAATCTTCTTTTGTGGTCGTTTTGTTGGTTTTACGGCGTGCTTGTCTAAATGGGATTTATAGTGGACCTGTTGGAATTTTAACCGAGTAAAAAATTCTGACAATGAGATTAAGCTATATAATCTTATTTGTTATAATCTTATTTTGTGTCCGTTTTGTTGGGTTTAAGACGTGCATGTCTAAATGTGCTTTATAATAGACCTGTTGGAATTTTAACCGTGTAAAAATTTCATAAAATGAGGTTAAGCTATATAATCATGTTCAAAAGCCCATTACTAAATATTTTAAGTCATAAAATTTGATTTAATCTTATTTTCTGGCCATTTTGCTGGGGTTTAAGGCATGCACGTCTATATAGGTTTTATAGTGGATCAGTTGGAATTTTAACCGAGTAAAAAGTTCTGAAAATTAGGTAAAACTATATAATCACGTTCAAAATCCCATAAATAAATATTTTAATTCAAAAAATTCGATTTAATCTTATTTTTGGTCATTTTTTTGGGTTTTAAGGCATGCATGTCTAATGGGCTTTACCGTGGACCCGTTAGAATTTTAACCCAGTAAAATGTTCGAAAATTGAGGTTAAGCTATATAATCAAATCCAAAAGCCCATATTGAAATATTATAACTCATAAAATTTGATTTAATCTTATTTTGTGGCCGTTTTGTTGGGTTTACGGCGTGCATATCTAAATAGGCTTTACAGTAGACCCGTTGGAAATTTAACCAAGTAAAAATTTCTGAAAATGAGGTTAAGCTATATAATCGTATTCAAAAGCCCATAATCAAATATTTTAACTCATAAAATTTGATTTAATCTTATTTTGTGGTCGTTTTGTTGGGTTTTAGGCGTGCATGTCTAAATGAGCTTTATAGATGACCCATTGGAATTTTAAACGTGTAAAAAGTTCTAAAATTGAGGTTAAGCTATATTATCATATTCAAAAGCCCATAATAAATATTTTAAATCATAAAATTTGATTTAATCTTATTTTGTGGCCGTTTTGTTGGGTTTAAGGCGTGCTTGTCTAAATGAGCTTTACAATTGCCCCGTTAACCAAGTAAAAATTTCTAAAAATCAGTTTAAGCTATATAATAATGTTCAAAAGCCCATAAATAAATATTTTAAGCCATAGAATGTGATTTAATCTTATTTTCAACCTTTTTGTTGGGGTTTAAGGTGTGCATGTCTAAATGAGATTTACAATGGACCCGTTGGAATTCTAACAGAGTAAATAGCTCCAAAACTTAGGTTTAAACTATATAATCATGTTCAAAAGCCCATATATGATTATTATAAGTCATAAAAGTTGATTTAATCTTATTTTGTGGTAGCTTTGTTGGTTTTACGGCGTGCATGTCTAAATGGGCTTTACGATGGACCTGTTGGAATTTTAACGGAGTAAAAAGTTCTAAAAATGAGGTTAAGCTATATGATCATGTTCAAAAGCCCATAAATATTTTAAGTCAAAACATGTGATTTAATCATATTTTTCGGTCGATTTGTTAGGGTTTGAGGCATGCATGTCTAAATGAGCTTTATAGTGGACCCGTTGGAATTTAAACCGAGTAAAAAGTTCTGAAACCGAGGTTAAGCTATATAATCATATTCAAAATCCCATAATAAAATATTTTAACTCATAAAATTTGATATAATCTTATTTTGTGGCTGTTTTGTTGGGTTTCAGGCGTGCATGTCTAAATGGGCTCTATAGTGGACCCGTTGGAATTTTAATTGAGTAAAAAGTTCTAAAATTGAGGTTAAGCTATATAATTTTGTTCAAAAGCTCATAAATTGTGATTTAATCTTATTTTTCGGCCGTTTTGTTGGGTTTGAGGCGTGCAGGTCTAAAAAGGCTGTAAGTAAATATTTTAAGTTATAAAATGTGATTTAATCTTATTTTTTGGCCTTTACAGTGGATCTGTTAGAATTTTAACTGAGTAAAAACTTCTAAAATTGAGGTTAAGCTATATAATCATATTCAAAAGCCCATAATCAAATATTTTATCTCATAAAATTGATTTAATCTTATTTTGTGGCCGTTTTGTGGGTTTAAGGCATGCATGTCTAAATGGGCTTTATAGTGGACTCGTTGGAATTTTAACCGAGTAAAAAGTTCTAAAATTGAGGTTAACCTATATAATCATATTCAACAGCCCAGAATCAAATATTTTAACTCATAAAATTTGATTTAATCTTATAATGTGGCCGTTTTCTTGGGTTTAAGGCGTGCATGTCTAAATGGGCTTTATAGTGGACCCGTTGGAATTTCAAATGAGTAAAAATTTCTGAAAATGAGGTTAAGCTATATAATCATGTTCAAAAGCCCATAAATAAACATTTTAAGTCATAAAATATGATTTAATCTTATTTTTTGGTCGTTTTGTTGGGGTTTAAGGTGTACATGTCTAAATGGGCTTTACAGTGGATCCGTTGGAATTGTAACCGAGTAAAAAGTTCTGAAAATGAGGTTAAGCTATATGATCATGTTAAAAAGCCCATAACTAAATATTTGAAGTCATAAATTTGATTTAATCTTATTTTTTTGGCTCTTTTGTGGGGGTTTAAGGCCGCGTGCATGTCTAAATGGGCTCTACGGTGGACCCGTTCGAATGTTAATCGAGTAAAGTGTACTGAAATTGAGGTTATGCTATATAATCATATTCAAAATCCCATAATCAAATATTTTAACTCAGAAAATTTGATTTAATCTTATTTTCTGGCGGTTTTGTTGGGTTTAAGGCATGCATGTGTAAATGGGCTTTACAGTGGACCCGTGGGAATTTTAACAGAGTAAAAGTTTCTAAAAATGAGGTTAAGCTACATAATCATTTTCAAATGCCCATAATCAAATATTTTAACCCATAAAATTTGATTTAGTCTTATTTTGTGGCCGTTTTGTTGGGTTTAAGGTGTGCATATATAAATGGGCTTTATAGTAGACCCGTTGGAATTTTAACCGAGTAAAAAGTTCTAAAATTGAGGTGAAGCTATATAATCATATTCAAAAGCCCATAATCAAATATTTTAACTCATAAAATTTGATTTATTCTTATTTTTGTGGCTGTTTTTGTTGGGTTTAAGGTGTGCATATCTAAAATGGCCTTTAAAGTGGACCCGTTGGAATTTTTAACCGAGTAAAAATTTTTGAAAATGAGATTAAGCTATAATCATGTTCAAAAGCCCATACATAAATAATTTAAGTCATAAAAAGTGATTTAATCTTATTTTTTATTTGTTTTGTTGGGTTTAAGGCATGCATGTCTAAATGAGCTTTTTAAGTGGACCGTTAGAGAACTTTTAACTTAGTAAAAAATTATAAAATTTAGGTTAAGCTTTATAATCATATTAAAAGCCCATTATCAAATATTTTAACTCATAAATTTTGATTTAATCTTATTTTGTGGTTGTTTTGTTGGGTTTAAGGCGTGCATGTCTAAATAGGCTTTATAGTGGACCCGTTGGAATTTTAACGCATTTAAAATTTTAAAATGAGGTTAAGCTATATAATCATGTTCAAAAGCTCATAATCAAATATTTTAACTCATAAAATTTAATTTAATCTTATTTTTTGACCGTTTTGTTGGGTTTAAGGCGTGCATGTCTAAATGAGCTTTATAGTGGAGCCGTTTGAATTTTAACCGAGTAAAAATTTCTGAAAATGAGGTTAATCATATATAATTGTTTTCAAATGCCCATAATAAAGTATTTAATCTTATTTTGGGTGCATATCTAAATGGGCTTTAAATGGGTGGACTCGTTGGAATTTTAACCGAGTAAAAAGTTCTAAAATTGAGGTTAAGCTATATATATCATATTCAAAAGCACATAATCAAATATTTTAACTCATAAAATTTGATTTAATCTTATTTTGTGGTCGTTTTTGTTGGGTTTAAGGCGTGCATTACTAAATGGCCTTTCTGATGGACCCGTTGGAATTTTAACAGTAAAAATTTTTTTGAAAATGAGGTTAAGTTATATAATCATGTTCAAAAGCTCATAAATAATTTTTAACTCATAAAATGTGATTTAATCTTATTTTTTTGGCCGTTTTGTTGGGTTTAAGACGTGAATGTATAAATGGGCTTTATAGTGGACCCGTTAGAAATTTTAACGAGTAAGTAAAAAAATCTAAAATTGAGTTTAAGCTTTATAATCATATTAAAAGACCATAATCAAATATTTTAACTCATAAAATTTGATTTAATCTTATTTTTTGGCCGTTTTGTTGGGTTTTAAGGTGTGCATGTCTAAATGGGCTTTTATAGTGGACCCGTTGGAATTTTTTTAACGTAAAAATTTCTAAAAATGAGAGGTTAAGCTATATAATAGTGTTCAAAAGCCATAATCAAATATTTTAACTCATAAAATTTGATTTAATCTTATTTTGTGGCCGCTTCGTTGGGTTTTAGGCGTGCATGTCTAAATGGGCTTTATAGTGGACCCATTTAAATTTTAAGCGAGTAAAAAATTTTTAAAATGAGGTTAAGCTATATAATATTGTTCAAAAGAAAATAACTAAATATTTTAAGCCATAAAATGTGATTTAATCTTATTTTTCAGCCATTTTATTGGGGTTTAAGTCTTGTAGGTCTAAATGGGCTTTATAGTGGACCCGTTGGAATTTTAACAGAGTAAAAAATTATGAAAATGAGATTAAACTATATAATCATGTTCAAAAGCACATAAATAAATATTTTAAGTCATAAAATGTGATTTAATCTTATTTTTTGGGCTTTTTGTTGGGGTTTAAGGTGTACATGTCTAAATGGGCTTTACAGTGGATCCGTTGGAATTGTAACCGAGTAAAAAGTTCTGAAAATGAGGTTAAGCTATATGATCATGTTAAAAAGCCCATAACTAAATATTTGAAGTCATAAATTTGATTTAATCTTATTTTTTTGGCTCTTTTGTGGGGGTTTAAGGCCGCGTGCATGTCTAAATGGGCTCTACGGTGGACCCGTTCGAATGTTAATCGAGTAAAGTGTACTGAAATTGAGGTTATGCTATATAATCATATTCAAAATCCCATAATCAAATATTTTAACTCAGAAAATTTGATTTAATCTTATTTTCTGGCGGTTTTGTTGGGTTTAAGGCATGCATGTGTAAATGGGCTTTACAGTGGACCCGTGGGAATTTTAACAGAGTAAAAGTTTCTAAAAATGAGGTTAAGCTACATAATCATTTTCAAATGCCCATAATCAAATATTTTAACCCATAAAATTTGATTTAGTCTTATTTTGTGGCCGTTTTGTTGGGTTTAAGGTGTGCATATATAAATGGGCTTTATAGTAGACCCGTTGGAATTTTAACCGAGTAAAAAGTTCTAAAATTGAGGTGAAGCTATATAATCATATTCAAAAGCCCATAATCAAATATTTTAACTCATAAAATTTGATTTATTCTTATTTTGTGGCTGTTTTGTTGGGTTTAAGGTGTGCATATCTAAATGGCCTTACAGTGGACCCGTTGGAATTTTAACCGAGTAAAAATTTTTGAAAATGAGATTAAGCTATAATCATGTTCAAAAGCCCATACATAAATAATTTAAGTCATAAAAAGTGATTTAATCTTATTTTTCGACTGTTTTGTTGGGTTTAAGGCATGCATGTCTAAATGAGCTTTACAGTGGACCCGTTAGAACTTTTAACTGAGTAAAAAATTATAAAATTTAGGCGAAGCTTTATAATCATATTAAAAGCCCATTATCAAATATTTTAACTCATAAATTTTGATTTAATCTTATTTTGTGGTTGTTTTGTTGGGTTTAAGGCGTGCATGTCTAAATAGGCTTTATAGTGGACCCGTTGGAATTTTAACGCATTTAAAATTTCTGAAAATGAGGTTAAGCTATATAATCATGTTCAAAAGCTCATAATCAAATATTTTAACTCATAAAATTTAATTTAATCTTATTTTTTGACCGTTTTGTTGGGTTTAAGGCGTGAATGTCTAAATGAGCTTTATAGTGGAGCCGTTTGAATTTTAACCGAGTAAAAATTTCTGAAAATGAGGTTGAGCTATATAATCGTTTTCAAATGCCCATAATAAAGTAT
Source organism: Hibiscus mutabilis (assembly GCA_019671005.1). Taxonomy (NCBI): domain Eukaryota; kingdom Viridiplantae; phylum Streptophyta; class Magnoliopsida; order Malvales; family Malvaceae; genus Hibiscus; species Hibiscus mutabilis. The sequence continues at coordinate 23,869 of JAGYYJ010001729.1, forward strand.
TTAAGGGGTGCATATCTAAATGGGCTTTATAGTGGCTTTATAGTTGGAATTTTAACCGAGTAAAAAGTTCTAAAATTGAGGTTAAGCTATATAGTCATATTCAAAAGCACATAATCAAATATTTTAACTCATAAAATTTGATTTAATCTTATTTTGTGGTCGTTTTGTTGGGTTTAAGGTGTGCATTACTAAATGGCCTTTACAGTAGACCCGTTGGAATTTTAACCGAGTAAAAATTTCTGAAAATGAGGTTAAGTTATATAATCATGTTCAAAAGCTCATAAATAATTTTTTAACTCATAAAATGTGATTTAATCTTATTTTTCGGCCGTTTTGTTGGGTTTAAGACGTGAATGTATAAATGGGCTTTATAGTGGACCCGTTAGAATTTTAACCGAGTAAAAAAAATCTAAAATTGAGTTTAAGCTTTATAATCATATTAAAAGACCATAATCAAATATTTTAACTCATAAAATTTGATTTAATCTTATTTTGTGGCCGTTTTGTTGGGTTTAAGGTGTGCATGTCTAAATGGGCTTTACAGTGGACCCGTTGGAATTTTAACACGTAAAAATTTCTAAAAATGAGGTTAAGCTATATAATAGTGTTCAAAAGCCATAATCAAATATTTTAACTCATAAAATTTGATTTAATCTTATTTTGTGGCCGCTTTGTTGGGTTTTAGGCGTGCATGTCTACTAAATGGGCTTTATAGTGGACCCATTTAAATTTTAAGCGAGTAAAAAAATTTTAAAATGAGGTTAAGCTATATAATACTGTTCAAAAGACCATAACTAAATATTTTAAGCCATAAAATGTGATTTAATCTTATTTTTCAGCCATTTTATTGGGGTTTAAGTCTTGTAGGTCTAAATGGGCTTTATAGTGGACCCGTTGGAATTTTAACAGAGTAAAAATTTATGAAAATGAGATTAAACTATATAATCATGTTCAAAAGCACATAAATAAATATTTTAAGTCATAAAATGTGATTTAATCTTATTTTTTGGGCTTTTTGTTGGGGTTTAAGGTGTACATGTCTAAATGGGCTTTACAAGTGGATCCGTTGGAATTTTTAACCGAGTAAAAAAAGTTCTAAAAATGAGGTTAAGCTATATGATCATGTTAAAAAGCCCATAACTAAATATTTTAAGTCATAAATTTGATTTAATCTTATTTTTTTGGCTCTTTTGTTGGGGTTTAAGGCGTGCATGTCTAAATGGCTTTATAGTGGACCCGTTGGAATTTTAATCGAGTAAAGTGTTCTAAAATTGAGGTTAAGCTATATAATCATATTCAAAATCCCATAATCAAATATTTTAACTCAGAAAATTTGATTTAATCTTATTTTTTGGCGGTTTTGTTTGGGTTTAAGGCATGCATGTGTAAATGGGCTTTTATAGTGGACCCGTTGGGAATTTTAACAGTGAGTAAAAGTTTCTAAAAATGAGGTTAAGCTACATAATCATTTTCAAATGCCCATAATCAAATATTTTAACTCATAAAATTTGATTTAATTTATTTTGTGGCCGTTTTGTTGGGTTTAAGGTGTGCATATATAAATGGGCTTTATAGTAGAGTTGGAATTTTAACCGAGTAAAAAGTTCTAAAATTGAGGTTAAGCTATATAATCATATTCAAAAGCCCATAATCAAATATTTTAACTCATAAAATTTGATTTATTCTTATTTTGTGGCTGTTTTGTTGGGTTTAAGGTGTGCATATCTAAATGGTCTTTATAGTGGACCGTTGGAATTTTAACCTAGTAAAATTTTTTAAAAATGAGATTAAGCTATAATCATGTTCAAAAGCCCATAATAAATATTTTAAGTCATAAAAAGTGATTTAATCTTATTTTTTATTGTTTTGTTGGGTTTAAGGCATGCATGTCTAAAAATGGCTTTTAGTGGGACCGTTAGAATTTTTAACAAGTAAAAAATTATAAAATTGAGGTTAAGCTTTATAATCATATTCAAAAAGCCCATAATCAAATATTTTAACTCATAAATTTTGATTTAATCTTATTTTTTTTTTTGTTTTGTTGGTTTAAGGCGTGCATGTCTCTAAATAGGCTTTATAGTGGACCCGTTGGAATTTTAACGCATTAAAAATTTTAAAAATGAGGTTAAGCTATATAATCATGTTCAAAAGCTCATAATCAAATATTTTAACTCATAAAATTTGATTTAATCTTATTTTTTGACCGTTTTATTTGGGTTTAAGGCGTGCATGTCTAAATGGCTTTATAGTGGACCCGTTTGAAATTTTAAAAGAGTAAAAATTTATAAAAAAATGAGGTTAAGCTATATAATCATTTTCAAAAGCCCATAAATAAATATTTTAAGTCATAAAATGTGATTTAATCTTATTTTTGGCCGTTTTGTTGTTGGGTTTAAGGTGTGCATGTCTAAATGGGCTTTAAAATGGGAGTTGGAATTTTAAAGACCATAAAAAGTTCTTAAAAAATTGAGGTTAAGCTATATAATCATGTTCAAAAAGCCCATAACTAAATATTTTAAGTCATAAAATTTGATTTAATCTTATTTTTTTTTTTTTTGTTGGGTTTAAGGTGTGCATGTCTAAATGGGCTTTAAAAGTGGACCCGTTGGAATTTTAATCGAGTAAAAAGTTCTAAAACTGAGGTTCAGCTGTATAATCATGTTCAAAAGCCCATAATAAAATATTTTAACTCATAAAATTTGATTTAATCTTATTTTTTAAGCCGTTTTGTTGGGTTTAAGGCATGCATGTCTAAATGGGCTTTACAAGTGGACCCGAATGTTGGAATTTTAATTATTCAAAATCCCATAATCAAATATTTAAGTAAAAGTTTCTAAAAAATGAGGTTAAGCTACATAATCATTTTCAAATGCCCATAATCAAATATTTTAACCCATAAAATTTGATTTAGTCTTATTTTGTGGCCGTTTTGTTGGGTTTAAGGTGTGCATATATAAATGGGCTTTATAGTAGACCCGTTGGAATTTTAACCGAGTAAAAAGTTCTAAAATTGAGGTTAAGCTATATAATCATATTCAAAAGCCCATAATCAAATATTTTAACTCATAAAATTTGATTTATTCTTATTTTGTGGCTGTTTTGTTGGGTTTAAGGTGTGCATATCTAAATGGTCTTACAGTGGACCCGTTGGAATTTTAACCGAGTAAAAATTTCTGAAAATGAGATTAAGCTATAATCATGTTCAAAAGCCCATACATAAATAATTTAAGTCATAAAAAGTGATTTAATCTTATTTTTCGACTGTTTTGTTGGGTTTAAGGCATGCATGTCTAAATGGCTTTACAGTGGACCCGTTAGAATTTTTTTAATCGAGTAAAAAATTATAAAATTTAGCTGTTAAGCTTTATAATCATATTAAAAGCCCATTATCAAATATTTTAACTCATAAATTTTGATTTAATCTTATTTTGTGGCTGTTTTGTTGGGTTTAAGGCGTGCATGTCTAAATAGGCATTATAGTGGACCCGTTGGAATTTTAACGCATTTAAAATTTCTGAAAATGAGGTTAAGCTATATAATCATGTTCAAAAGCTCATAATCAAATATTTTAACTCATAAAATTTAATTTAATCTTATTTTTTGACCGTTTTGTTGGGTTTAAGGCGTGCATGTCTAAATGAGCTTTATAGTGGAGCCGTTTGAATTTTAACCGAGTAAAAATTTCTGAAAATGAGGTTGAGCTATATAATCGTTTTCAAATGCCCATAATAAAGTATTTAAGGGGTGCATATCTAAATGGGCTTTATAGTGGACCCGTTGGAATTTTAACCGAGTAAAAAGTTCTAAAATTGAGGTTAAGCTATATAGTCATATTCAAAAGCACATAATCAAATATTTTAACTCATAAAATTTGATTTAATCTTATTTTGTGGCCGTTTTGTTGGGTTTAAGGTGTGCATTACTAAATGGCCTTTACAGTAGACCCGTTGGAATTTTAACCGAGTAAAAATTTCTAAAAATGAGGTTAAGTTATATAGTCATGTTCAAAAGCTCATAAATAATTTTTTAACTCATAAAATGTGATTTAATCTTATTTTTCGGCCGTTTTGTTGGGTTTAAGACGTGAATGTATAAATGGGCTTTATAGTGGACCCGTTAGAATTTTAACCGAGTAAAAAAAATCTAAAATTGAGTTTAAGCTTTATAATCATATTAAAAGACCATAATCAAATATTTTAACTCATAAAATTTGATTTAATCTTATTTTGTGGCCGTTTTGTTGGGTTTAAGGTGTGCATGTCTAAATGGGCTTTACAGTGGACCCGTTGGAATTTTAACACGTAAAAATTTCTAAAAATGAGGTTAAGCTATATAATAGTGTTCAAAAGCCATAATCAAATATTTTAACTCATAAAATTTGATTTAATCTTATTTTGTGGCCGCTTTGTTGGGTTTTAGGCGTGCATGTCTAAATGGGCTTTATAGTGGACCCATTTGAATTTTAATCGAGAAATTTTTTTAAAATGAGGTTAAGCTATATAATATTGTTCAAAAGCCCATAACTAAATATTTTAAGCCATAAAATTTGATTTAATCTTATTTTTCAGCCATTTTATTGGGGTTTAAGTCTTGTAGGTCTAAATGAGCTTTATAGTGGACCCGTTGGAATTTTAACGGAGTAAAAATTTATGAAAATGAGATTAAGCTATATAATCATGTTCAAAACCACATAAATAAATATTTTAAGTCATAAAATGTGATTTAATCTTATTTTTTGGGCTTTTTGTTGGGGTTTAAGGTGTACATGTCTAAATGGGCTTTACAGTGGACCCGTTGGAATTCTAACAGAGTAAAGAGCTCCAAAACTGAAGTTAAACTATATTATCATGTTCAAAATCCCACAAATAAATATTGTATGTCATAAAAGTTGATTTAATCTTATTTTGTGGTCGTTTTGTTGGTTTTACGGCGTGCATGTCTAAATGGGCTTTATAGTGGTCCTGTAGGAATTTTAACTCAGTAAAAAGTTCTAAAAATGAGGTTAAGCTATATGATCATGTTCAAAAGCCCATAACTAAATATTTTAAGTCAAAACATGTGATTTAATCGTATTTTTGGCCGTTTTGTTGGGGTTTAAGGTGTGCATGTCTAAACGAGCTTTACAGTGGGCCCGTTGGAATTTTAAACGTGTAAAAATTTCTGAAAATAAGGTTAAGCTATATAATGATGTTCAAAAGCAAATAAACTGAGTAAAAAGTTCTGAAATTGAGGTTTAGCTATATAATCGTTTTCAAAAGCCCATAATGAAATATTTTAACTCATAAAATTTGATTTAATCTTATTTTGTGGCCGTTTTGTTGGGTTTAAGGCGTGCTTGTCTATATGGGCATTACAGTGGACTCGTTGGAATTTTAACCGAGTAAAAAGTTCTAAAATTGATTTTAGGCTATATAATCCAACTCAAAAGCCCAGAATCCAATATTTATGTCATAAAAGTTGATTCAATCTTATTTTTGGCAGTTTTGTTGGGGTTTAAGGCGTACATATCTAAATGGGCTTTAAAGTGGATCTGTTGGAATTTTAACGGAGTAAAAAGTTATGAAAAATGAGGTTAAGCTATATAATCATGTTCAAAAGCCCATAAATAAATATTTTTAGTCATAAAATTTGATTTAATCTTATTTTGTGGCCGTTTTGTTGGGTTTAAGGCGTGCATGTCTAAATGGGCTTTATAGTGGACCCGTTGGAATTTCAAATGAGTAAAAATTTCTGAAAATGAGGTTAAGCTATATAATCATGTTCAAAATCCCATAAATAAACATTTTAAGTCATAAAATATGATTTAATCTTATTTTTTGGTCGTTTTGTTAGGGTTTAAGGTGTACATGTCTAAATGGGCTTTACAGTGGATCCGTTGGAATTGTAACCGAGTAAAAATTTCTGAAAATGAGGTTAAGCTATATGATCATGTTCAAAAGCCCATAACTAAATATTTGAACTCATAAATTTGATTTAATCTTATTTTTTTTGGCTCTTTTGTGGGGGTTTAAGGCCGCGTGCATGTCTAAATGGGCTCTACAGTGGACCCGTTCGAATGTTAACCGAGTAAAGTGTACTGAAATTGAGGTTAAGCTATATAATCATATTCAAAATCCCATAATCAAATATTTTAACTCAGAAAATTTGATTTAATCATATTTTCTGGCCGTTTTGTTGGGTTTAAGGCATGCATGTGTAAATGGGCTTTACAGTTGACCCGTGGGAATTTTAACAGAGTAAAAGTTTCTAAAAACGAGGTTAAGCTACATAATCATTTTCAAATGCCCATAATCAAATATTTTAACCCATAAAATTTGATTTAGTCTTATTTTGTGGCCGTTTTGTTGGGTTTAAGGTGTGCATATATAAATGGGCTTTATAGTAGACCCGCTGGAATTTTAACCGAGTAAAAAGTTCTAAAATTGAGGTTAAGCTATATAATCATATTCAAAAGCCCATAATCAAATATTTTAACTCATAAAATTTGATTTATTCTTATTTTGTGGCTACTTTGTTGGGTTTAAGGTGTGCATATCTAAATGGGCTTATAGTGGACCCGTTTGAATTTTAACCGAGTAAAAATTTCTGAAAATGAGATTAAGCTATAATCATGTTCAAAAGCCCATACATAAATAATTTAAGTCATAAAAAGTGATTTAATCTTATTTTTCGACTGTTTTGTTGGGTTTAAGGCGTACATGTCTAAATGGGCTTTATAGTGGACCCGTTAGAATTTTTAACTGAGTAAAAAATTATAAAATTTAGGTGAAGCTTTATAATCATATTAAAAGCCCATTATCAAATATTTTAACTCATAAATTTTGATTTAATCTTATTTTGTGGCTGTTTTGTTGGGTTTAAGGCGTGCATGTCTAAATAGGCTTTATAGTGGACCCGTTGGAATTTTAACGCATTTAAAATTTCTGAAAATGAGGTTAAGCTATATAATCATGTTCAAAAGCTCATAATCAAATATTTTAACTCATAAAATTTAATTTAATCTTATTTTTTGACCGTTTTGTTGGGTTTAAGGCGTGCATGTCTAAATGAGCTTTATAGTGGAGCCGTTTGAATTTTTAATTAGAGTAAAAATTTTGAAAAAATGAGGTTGAGCTATATAATCGTTTTCAAATGCCCATAATAAAGTATTTAAGGGGTGCATATCTAAATGGGCTTTATAGTGGACCCGTTGGAATTTTAACCGAGTAAAAAGTTCTAAAATTGATGTTAAGCTATATAGTCATATTCAAAAGCACATAATCAAATATTTTAACTCATAAAATTTGATTTAATCTTATTTTGTGGCCGTTTTGTTGGCTTTAAGGCGTGCATTTCTAAATGGTCTTTATAGTAGACCCGTTGGAATTTTAACCGAGTAAAAATTTCTGAAAATGAGGTTAAGCTATATAATCATGTTCAAAAGCTCATAAATAATTTTTTAACTCATAAAATGTGATTTAATCTTATTTTCGGCCGTTTTATTGGGTTTAAGGCATGCATGTCGAAATGGGCTTTATAGTGGACCCGTTAGAATTTTAACCGAGTAAAAAAAATCTAAAATTGAGTTTAAGGTTTATAATCATATTAAAAGACCATAATCAAATATTTTAACTCATAAAATTTGATTTAATCTTATTTTGTGGCCGTTTTGTTGGGTTTAAGGTGTGCATGTCTAAATGGGCTTTACAGTGGACCCGTTGGAATTTTAACACGTAAAAAATTCTAAAAATGAGGTTAAGCTATATAATAGTGTTCAAAAGCCCATAATCAAATATTTTAACTCATAAAATTTGATTTAATCATATTTTGTGGCCGCTTTGTTGGGTTTTAGGCCTGCATGTCTAAATGGGCTTTATAGTGGACCCATTTGAATTTTAATCGAGTAAAATTTTTTTAAAATGAGGTTAAGCTATATAATATTGTTCAAAAGCCCATAACTAAATATTTTAAGCCATAAAATGTGATTTAATCTTATTTTTCAGCCATTTTATTGGGGTTTAAGTCTTGTAGGTCTAAATGAGCTTTATAGTGGACCCGTTGGAATTTTAACGGAGTAAAATTTTATGAAAATGAGATTAAGCTATATAATCATGTTCAAAAGCACATAAATAAATATTTTAAGTCATAAAATGTGATTTAATCTTATTTTTGGGCTTTTTGTTGGGGTTTAAGGTGTACATGTCTAAATGGGCTTTACAGTGGACCCGTTGGAATTCTAACAGAGTAAAGAGCTCCAAAACTGAAGTTAAACTATATTATCATGTTCAAAATCCCACAAATAAATATTGTATGTCATAAAAGTTGATTTAATCTTATTTTGTGGTCGTTTTGTTGGTTTTACGGCGTGCATGTCTAAATGGGCTTTATAGTGGTCATGTTGGAATTTTAACTCAGTAAAAAGTTCTAAAAATGAGGTTAAGCTATATGATCATGTTCAAAAGCCCATAACTAAATATTTTAAGTCAAAAAATGTGATTTAATCGTATTTTTGGCCGTTTTGTTGGGGTTTAAGGTGTGCATGTCTAAACGAGCTTTACAGTGGGCCCGTTGGAATTTTAAACGTGTAAAAATTTCTGAAAATAAGGTTAAGCTATATAATCATGTTCAAAAGCAAATAATCTGAGTAAAAAGTTCTGAAATTGAGGTTTAGCTATATAATCGTTTTCAAAAGCCCATAATGAAATATTTTAACTCATAAAATTTGATTTAATCTTATTTTGTGGTCGTTTTGTTGGGTTTAAGTCGTGCTTGTCTATATGGGCTTTACAGTGGACTCGTTGGAATTTTAACTGAGTAAAAAGTTCTAAAATTGAATTTAGGCTATATAATCCTACTCAAAAGCCCAGAATCAAATATTTATGTCATAAAAGTTGATTCAATCTTATTTTTGGTAGTTTTGTTGGAGTTTAAGGCGTGCATATCTAAATGGGCTTTAAAGTGGATCTGTTGGAATTTTAACCAAGTAAAAAGTTCTGAAAAATGAGGTTAAGCTATATAATCATGTTCAAAAGCCCATAAATAAATATTTTTAGTCATAAAATTTGATTTAATCTTATTTTGTGGCCGTTTTGTTGGTTTAAGGTGTGCATGTCTAAATGGGCTTTATAGTGGACCCATTTAAATTTTAAGCGAGTAAAATTTTTTTAAAATGAGGTTAAGCTATATAATATTGTTCAAAAGCCCATAACTAAATATTTTAAGCCATAAAATGTGATTTAAATTTTATTTTTCAGCCATTTTATTGGGGTTTAAGTCTTGTAGGTCTAAATGGGCTTTAGAGTGGACCCGTTGGAATTTTAGCGGAGTAAAAATTTATGAAAATGAGATTAAACTATATAATCATGTTCAAAAGCACATAAATAAATATTTTAAGTCATAAAATGTGATTTAATCTTATTTTTTGGGCTTTTTGTTGGGGTTTAAGGTGTACATGTCTAAATGGGCTTTACAGTGGATCCGTTGGAATTGTAACCGAGTAAAAAGTTCTGAAAATGAGGTTAAGCTATATGATCATGTTAAAAAGCCCATAACTAAATATTTGAAGTCATAAATTTGATTTAATCTTATTTTTTTGGCTCTTTTGTGGGGGTTTAAGGCCGCGTGCATGTCTAAATGGGCTCTACGGTGGACCCGTTCGAATGTTAATCGAGTAAAGTGTACTGAAATTGAGGTTAAGCTATATAATCATATTCAAAATCCCATAATCAAATATTTTAACTCAGAAAATTTGATTTAATCTTATTTTCTGGCCGTTTTGTTGGGTTTAAGGCATGCATGTGTAAAACCCGAACAAAAAATAAGATTAAATCAAATTTTATTAGTTAAAATGTTTGATTATGGGCTTTAGAACATGATTATATAGCTTAACCTCAATTTTAGAACTTTTTGTTGGTTAAAATTCCAACGGGTCCCCTGTAAAACCCATTTTGACATGCACGCTTTAAACCCAATAAAATGGCCACAAAATAAGATTAAATCAAATTTTATGAGTTAAAATATTTGATTATGGAATTTTGAATATGATTATATAGCTTAACCTCAATTTTATAACTTTTTACTCTGTTAAAATTCCAACGGGTCCACTGTAAAGCCCATTGAGACATGCATGCCTTAAACTCCCACAAAATAGACAAAATGTAATATCCCAATTTTTGCCTAGTGACCAAAATGTAAATTTTAAAAGTTTTGTGGATAATGTATAAACTTAGGAAAAGTTTAGGGACTAAATTGTATTTTTCAAAAGTTATGTATTTTAGTCTCGTAAATGAATAGTTTACCCCCAAGAATGATGTTTTTGTGTTACCTGGATTTTTCATACGGAGTTTTTATTAATGGCTATAAAGCGATAAAGTTCAGAAAAATATTCGAATAATCAGATCGAATCATATATCCAGGATATTTTGAAGGATGATAAGCCAAGGTTAATTATGTCATTTCACATGTCTAAGATATTTTATTTGTGTTGTAAGAATATGAACCCTTAGATTTAAGTTGATTTTTCCATGTTAAATATGAGCCGTTGGATGAAAAATGGCAAGATCATAATTTTGGAAAATTATAAGGGCAAAGTTTGTAACTACTAACTCAAGATTAAATCTAGGCCATTGGATGAAGGATGATGACATGAGGAACATTATGGAAATAAAGAATTTTTAAATAGATCTGATAGCTCGGTAAAGGTAAAATCGTAGTAGAAGTATTTAGTGAATATTGGGAAATCAGATTGAATTGAAATTTCAGAGACTGTTTCATAGGCCATGGAAAATCATAAACTTATATTTATGGAATAGTTGTCGGTTGAGAAGGAACTAATTTAGTTAGATTATATGGATTGGCAATTTTGGAACAAACTAGTAAAGAAAGACTAGTTGGAGGGCAAATTGGTCATTGGCAGGATGGACATTTTGAAATATTTTTGAAATTTTGAGGACGCTTTTGGAAGATGAAATATACATGGATTTAATCTTGTCCCTTGATTTTGGATGAGATTAAATTATCCATTGGGTTTAAAGGCTAAATTGGTAATTTCACTATCTAAATGAATTTAAAATTCATTTAATAGTTACAAGTGTAATTTAATAGTAAAAAGATAAAAAAAATGTTCATCTTTTCCAGCCACAAACCATGGAGAAAGAGGAGAAAGGAGAGGGAAATTTCCAAGCTCGATTTAAGCCTCAAATCTCGGTTTTAGGTAATCTTTCGAACTACAAAGTTTTTCTACTCTTCAATCTCTATCTTTTGATGTAAATAATTTATAGAATACTTGCTTGGTTGATGAGATTTGATATGTGGAAGAAATTATGGTTTATGCACAAATTGGGGCTTTTATGATTTTATGAATCCTTGGTTGATTTTAAGTTAGAATCATGCTTGTATGATGTTGGAATCATGTTATTGAGTTGGGATTTAAACCCTACATACTTTGGTTTGTATATAGAAGATTAGGGTTTATGGATTCAAGTCTAACTTAGGGTTTGTAATGTTGGATTAATGATCTAGTAAGCTTTATTTGTTGTTTGGAAGCAAAACCCTAAGTTAAATACAAAGGGACCATTTCGGCAAGCTTCAAAATTAAGGGACCAGATCTGATTTTTATGAATTTGATGTGTATTTATATTATTAATGATGTTAGAGACATGAAAATGAAGATTAGAATGCTAAACCAACGATTAATCACATTAGTGACCATTTTGGCAATTTGTCAAACTTGAATGGTATATTCGACAAAGAGGATATATAGAAGAAGTAAATCTGAATTTTAGTTAAAATGATGGAATTAAGGTAGTAATGTTGGTTGGAGGACTAATTTGCAAAATTAAGAAGTTTGAATCCTTATATTTGAATTTTGGTGACCATCTCGACAAATCAAGAGAAATTAAAGAAGTAAAGGTTTGAGCCTATTTTGATGAAGGATATAAATAGAACATATGAAAATAAGCTTTATTCTGGTCATTTGAAGTAAAGTGATGGGACTAAAATGAAAAGTAGTGAAATAAGGAGAAATTGGTGTAAATTAGAAGTTATTTATGGAAAGTTATGTTGGAATTTAAATTATGGCAGTAAGTTTAGAAATTCACCATAAATTCTATAAAAAGAGTTAGATGGTGAATTTTATATCAATATAAAGGTATGTCAGTCTAGTTTCATTTTCAACAAACGAAAACTGATTCCGGGTACCGTGTTAAAAGATATGAATTTTATTCGAATGAAGGACAGAAAAATTATAGAGTAGTTTTCTGCTTGTACAATATGTGATGTGAATTCAGTGATTTTTCATAATTTTTGTAGATTTTATTAATTTATTTGGCTCATACCGTTAGAACTGTTATCTTATCTAGTTTCTCCAGTATAAAGGAAATTAAGATCCAGTATGTATTCTGCCATGTATAAGTAAATCTTTGAAGGTAGCGCAAGCTGTTAGAAAATGGAATTTGAAACATTTTGTATTCAAATGTTAGTTAGTAAGCTCGAAAGAATTTATAGAAGTTCAAATTGGTCACTAAGGACCATAATGAGTTTCTGAACAGTACAAGGAAGAAAGGAAAAATATTTGGAAATTTTATATTTGAATGATTATATTAGACAACATGTTTAAGGTATTGTTAGATTTGAATCTAACAGTTATTTTTATTTTATTCTTGTGGTTAATGAAGTAAAGTCTGAATCAAAGAAGGTTCAAAGTTATATAAAAGAAAGGATCGATCTAGAACCTAGTGAGGCATTGTGTTAAGTGGCCAAGGTGAGTGCAATGCATACATAATATGATACATGGATGTTTTATACATCATTGGGATGGCTTGCGATGAGCCTACCCAAATTTTATTGTCATTATATTTATGTCATGGAGCATATGATTGACATATTTTAAATATGTCAAAGGTTGAATATAAATGCATAGATCACTAGTTTATATGATGTTATATTATGAATGTTATTTCGGTTAAGAACTGCCCAATGTTAAATTATGTTGATATACATTGCCATGGATGAAATAAATATGAAAAATATGCCCAAGTAAGTCATTGAGGGATAGGGTATAGTTGCATGCCATAGAGTCCAACAACACACTGCATACTCAGTTCAGCACTATAGTGTATACAAAGGACACTTAGTGTATGTGGTTAGCACGGCCTTACGTGAGAATGGTTAGCACGGCCTTACGTGTGGATGGTTAGCACAACCTTATGTGCGGTTTTGACTCGTGTACCCAGGGTCCTCATAGGCTTATATTTGGGCTATGGTTTATTGGTTGATAAATGATAAACATGTGAATAAGCTTATGAGCTTTTAGAATAAATGGCAAGTATATTGGTAAGAAATTTATACCGGTTTATATTATGTTAATATATGATTAACATGATGGTAATACATATCTAGTGATCATGATGCATTTATGCATATATGGCATATTATGATAAATGAACAAGCATGAAAGTCTTATAACATTAGCATGTAGTAAATCATTACTAATGCAATGTGAAAGTTAATGCTTTGGCATATATATCATGTTATATAAACATAGCCATGAAGTCGAATAAAATTTAAATTATTGTTATTAACTACCTTTGTTCGTACTTAGCGTGTGTTTGATTGTGCACACGTTGGTAAATCAAGATGAGAATGAGAAGAGCATTGCATCAATATTGGAAAGCTCAACAGGTAATCACAATAATGACATCCTAATTAAGGTTTGATTATTATAGTGGCATGTATACTTGCTAAACCTATTTGAGTTGTGATTGGCCTTTAAATTTCGTTATGGTTTCAAGATAATTGGCGTTTCTGGAAAGATTCAAGGTTAAGAATAAACTCAGGTGATGAGTTGCATGCTAAGATAATTGATTTATGATTGGAAGTTGAATAAATAATTTATGTAGTTTTTAATAAAGTTAAGTGTGCTTGGGTTAGAGAAATTTGATAATGGGTGACCATTGAGAAGTTTTTCTAAAAATTTTAAATTGCCCTGATTTTTTATTAAAGAAGTCGTAATATTTTCGACTCGTACCCAGTGTACGGATACGAGAAAGGGGTGTTACATTTATTGGTATCAGAGCTATATGTTTACCGGTTCTAGAGTTAAACGAAGTATGGTATAGGTCAAAGGTGTACACATGCCACTAGGAAGTCAGAATTACTAATGATTTTACTTGTTTGAATGGATGAAATTGCTTACTTCATTATGATAATAATGTTAAATTCCAATATGTGATGGTAAAAGAATCGTGTCAGGTGTTTAGGCGAGCGGATCAATAAGAGATTCATGAGCATGATAAGGTTAATGATAATATTCTACCCTCAGCTTAGCTTGGTGCAGAGGCACCAAAGTAATATGATATGTATGTTCTAGATTAAGTGCTTTTCTTCCAGACTTTAGATGTGATCATGGATCAGCCTGCTTAGCACCGATTGCAAAAGAATTGAGAGTTCTGGCACACTAGATTTTAAGAGAGATATTAATGGAGATCCTATGATTTTTAGTTTATGGTTTAAGGATATAAAAATTATTTTGAATGAACTATGTATTGATGATCAGAGGAGACTCAAAGAAAAAGTATTTTCTCATCTGAAAGGATTAGACCAGTATTTGATAAAGTAATGTTACAGAACATACTTAAAAATCTATTAACTAGAAGTTCTTTCTTTGAGAGTTCCGTAACAAAATTTATCTTAGAGATGCAACAGAGTTTCTTGCATCTTAATTCGAGCAATTGGATTAGTTACGGGCATGAGTGCAAGTTTAATAAACTGAGCTGATTCGCTTCTAAACTACTTCCTACAGACAGAAGGAGAGCATGTTATGAAAGCCCATAGAAGGCTAGAGGTCAGGTATAAAGAAGTACTGACTGCCCTATGTATTTCAAAATTCTATTAAGTAGTAAATTATGCCAAATACAATGCAAAGAGTTTAGAATGAGAAAATATCTAAACAGAGGTCACAGCTCGTAAAGAGGAATAGTGAATCATTATGTATTTCACCATTTCTAAAAAGTGGTGAGGATTCCCAACAAAGATATGAAGCTAAATTTATTACATACTTCCACTAAGAGATCGGGACAAGGAAAATTAGGGACTCACTGACATTTATAATTAATGTTGGAGATTCAAGAAAAACACAAAACCAATAATGTGAGTGTTGTAATAATTGGCATGCATGAGAATGCAGAGTTTTTATTGGAATTTGTTACCAATGTGAAGATTATTTAACTTATGACATGGGTACCGAGCATCAAGGGTAAGCTGGGAGAGTATTCCTATTATTTGTGAGTTTTAAATGGGTTGCCCAAGAGCAGCTATCAGGCTTGACGCTTAATCGAGAGGCTAAGTTTAGTATTGGATTTAATCCAATATTGGACCTATATCAATTGCATCCTCAGAATGGCTCTTATTAGATAGAGAAAGCTAAAGGCCTAGTTGTAAGAATCATTAGATTGAGGTTTTATATGACCCAATATATCACCTTAGGAAGCTCCAGTGATGTTAGTTAAAGAAGCAATAATATTCCTCTAAGTTTAAATTACGATTATATTATTACTAGTAGAAGAAGATTTGATAGTAGCACTAGTATTAGTGCAGTATGAATCTAGTAAGGATTCTACCTTATTCAATAATACATCCCATAATAGGTTGGGATGTGTAGTGATGTAATAAAGCTAAAGTAGTAGTTAATGTATTTAGCCAAAAGTTATTCTTTGGCTTTTAAGCATTAAATGCCCAATTATCTTTGGATGAAAATAGTGTATTGATTACACAACTTCAGCTCAAGCCTACTTTGACAAATTGGATCAATGATTTACAGATGAAAGATAAGATATACCTGGAAAGAATTCAGTAAGGTGAAAAGGGAAAATTAAAGGTATCGATGTTTAGTCTAAAGAATGTTCATATTATCAAAGGGTAATTTATATCCCCAATGATAATGAGTTAAAAAGAGAACTAAGAGGTGATTGAATATGATTTGATTTAGTTCAGGATGTGGAGAATAAAGTAAGAATAGTTCTAAGCAATCTAGAATTGCTTTAGAATGATGGATATTATCTGCTGATCTTGAAAGAAAAGATATTTAATATGAAGTTAAGGATAAAGTATTCCGTAAAAGTTTCACCTTGGAAGGAGATGTTATGGTTTGGAAAAAAGGGGAAGTTGAGTCTAAGATTTATTGGGCCATATAAGATTGTGAAGAGAGTTGGTCTGGTGGCTTATTAGCTAACCTTACCTCTGAAAATAGACAAGATTCGCAATATATTTTATGTATCGATGCTTAAAAAGTATCGATCAATCCTTACATACCATTACCATGAAAGGAATAGATATTCAACCGAATTTGATTTATGAAGAAGAATTGGTAAAGATATTGGCACATGGAGTCAAAGAACTAAGAAATAAGATGATCTCGCTTGTTAAAGTTCTTTGGCGAAATCATGAAGTCGAAAGAACGACTTAGGAAAGAGAAAAAGATATGAGAAAGCACTTTCCTCACCTTTTTTAATGAAGTATGTATTGAAAATTTGAGGATGCATTTTCTTAAGGGGGAGAACTGTAATATCCCAATTTTTGGCTAGTGACCAAAATGTAAATTTTGAAAGTTTTGTGGATAAAGTATAAACTTGGGAAAAGTTTAGGGTCTAAATTGTAATTTTCAAAAGTTATGTATTTTAGTCCCGTAAATGAATAGTTTACCCCCAAGAATGATGTTTTCATTTTACCTAAATTTTTCGTATGGAGTTTGTATTAATGGCTATAAAGTAATAAAGTTCAGAAAAATATTCGGATAATCAGATCGAAATAAATATCCAGGATATTTTGAAGGATGATAAGTCAAGGTTGATTATGTCATTTTACATGTCTAAGATATTTTCTTTGTGTTGGAAGAATATGAACCCTTGGATTTAAGTTGATTTTTCCATGTTAAATATGAGTCGTTGGATGAAAATGGTAAGATCGCAATTTTGGAAAATTATAAGGGCAAAGTTTGTAACTACTAACTCAATAATAAATCTAAGCCATTGGATGAAGGATGATGACATGAGTTACTTTAAGGAAATATAGAATTTTCGGAATAGATTAGATAGCTCGGTAAAGGTAAAATTGTAGTAGAAGTATTTAGTGAATATTGGGAAATCAGATTGAATTGAAATTTTAGAGACTATTCCATAAGCCATGGAAAATCATAAACTGATATTTATGGAATAGTGGCCGATTGAGAAGGAACTAATTTAGTTAGATTATAATGGAATGGAAATTTTGAAACAGACTAGTAAATAAAGACTAGTTGGAGGGCAAATTAGTCATTTGGCAATGATGGCAATTTTGAAATATTTTTGAAAATTTGAGGACATTTTTGGAAGATGAAAAATACATGGATTTAATCTTGGCCCTTGATTTTGGATGAGATTAAATTAGCCATTGGATTTAAAGGCTAATTTGGCAATTTCAATATTTAAATGAATTTAAAATTCATTTAATAGTTACAAGTGTAATTTAATAGTAAAAAGATAAAAAAAGATGTTCATCTTTTCCAGCCGTAAACCATGGAGAAAGAGGAGAAAGGAGAGGGAAATTTCCAAGCTCGATTTAAGCCTCGAATCTCGGTTTTCAAGTAATCTTTCAAACTACAAAGTTTTTCTACTCTTCGAGCTCTATCTTTTGATGTAAATAATTTATAGAATACTTGCTTGGTTGATGAGATTTGATATGTGGAAGAAATTAGGGTTTATGCACAAATTGGGGCTTTATGATTCTATGAATCCATGGTTAATTTTAAGTTAGAATCATGCATGTATGATGTTGGAATCATGTTATTGAGTTGGGATTTAAACCCTACATATTTTGGTTTGTATAGAGAATATTAGGGTTTATGGATTCAATTCTAACTTAGGTTTTGTGATGTTAATGATCTAGTAAGCTTGATTTTTTGTTTGGAAGCAAAACCCTAAGTTAAATACATAGGGGCCATTTCGACAAGCTTCAAAATTAAGGGACTAGATCTGTTTTTTTATGAATTTGATGTGTATTTATATTATTAATGATGTTAGAGACATGAAAATGAAGATTAGAATGCTAAACCAACGATTAATCACATTAGTGACCATTTTGGCAATTTGTCAAACTTGAATGGTATATTTGGCAAAGAGGATATGTAGAAGGAGTAAATCTGAATTTTAGTTAAAATGATGGAATTAAGGTAGTAATGTTGATTGGAGGACTAATTTGCAAAATTAAGAAGCTTGAATCCTTATATTTGAATTTTGGTGACCATCTCGACAAATCAAGAGAAATTAAGAAGCTATAGGTTTAGCCGGTTCTAGAGTTAAACGAAGTATGGTAAAGGTCAAAAGTGTATACATGCAACTAGGATGTCAGAATTACTGATGCTTTTACTTGTTTGAATGGATGCAATTGTTTACTTTATTATGATAATAATGTTAAATTCCAATGTGTGTGAGGGTAAAAGAATCGTGTCAGATGTAACCCCCTAAACACGGCTATGCGATACACCTAAATCTAGGAGGTCACATTAGGATCACCGGAGTGACCCATAGAAAAAATAGAAAACTCTTAGAAATACACTTAAAAGCGTAAGACAACATTTCTTGTTAAAACTATATTAAAATTTCGTGTATACAAACTGAAATCCAGAAAACAAAATATGACTCAATCATAAAATAAATTGTGACATACATGCCCACTAATACATATGTATCGTACTCCACGCGCAACACCAAGGGAACTCCAAACTGATGTCGGTCATAAATCTATAATCGAATTTCTTTAACCTGCAATGGTGAAACAAAGTGAGTTTTGGGGAAAACTCAGTAATACAAAACTACCAAATGATGATGTAGACAAATGAATGTAAGGTAAAACAGATACATGGTATAGTATAAAACTATCACGGTGTTCTGAGTATCCACAGATTCCAATTACGGTTCATTTTAAATTCTTATCTATCCTTCATCTGAACTCCAATAGGCAATTTTCCAAGACTGCATTTATAAGACATTTACCCAGGCCCATTGGGCGTAGGTGCTAACCTAAAGGGATGTATTGGGTCCAATAGAATCGTCCTAACATAAGCA
Source organism: Hibiscus mutabilis (assembly GCA_019671005.1). NCBI lineage: Eukaryota > Viridiplantae > Streptophyta > Magnoliopsida > Malvales > Malvaceae > Hibiscus > Hibiscus mutabilis. The sequence continues at coordinate 42,945 of JAGYYJ010001729.1, forward strand.
TAAAAGCCTGAATGCAGAATGCATTACCCTAGCCGAAGCGTAGGAACCTGATACAGTAGTCATAAGGAATTACTAGCTGGATCAGGGCTGAACCTTCGGTAACTTCATACTCTATTCCAGGTACCCAGTAACAGTCTAAGCAGTGATAATAGTAACAATAGTAATAATCAGTATTAAGTAATGACAGCAAAAGCTACAAAGCAAACCATTCAATCAGATAGGTACACCTTAAGTATTCGTTTCTCAAAACTAACTATAGTGTATTGCAAAGTAGATCACCTTACTTAATTAACCCCTACACTAACTACGAGAAATCGAACAAGCCTTCATATGGTATTCTTCCAATATCACACTAGTATCCAAAATGACTAAGAAACAGAGTCGTATATTACTACTTTCAAAGCTAGTCTATTTGTTTGGCTTTACTAGTATTTCTTATTCCAAGTCTTAGAGGAATTTTTAGTCATTTTTGTATTCAAGGCTATTACAGACACTTCGCTGCCCAAGGGTGTTTCAGTCATTAAGATACTACTGGTAATTCCAAACAATTCATTCATTTCAATTCTATAGGTTTATCCATGATTTCAGTTAATTTGATAAATTTCAGTGCCTGGGTTATTTCAGTCATTTATACCATTTCAATCAATCCATTCACTGGTGTCATTTAGATCAGTTCAAGAATACGTAGAATCTTCCAGTAAATTTATCTTCAAGTGTTTGCCCAGAGTTTGGGTAATCCATGTGTTTTGTTATCATACATATTTGAAATCTTGATACCAAATTCTTTTCCAATAGAACGAGGATTTCATATAAAGTAATCATTTATCAGACCGAATGTAAAATTTTAGGACATTTCGTTAGTTAGGGGTATTTAAGTCATTCTTATTTCTCGAGTGTATTATCGTCATTTCTTAACAAAATATTTCAAATATTAAATCATTTAAATCTATTTATCAGATCGGGAGATTATGTCTTATTAACCACTTACTGAACTATGGATCCTTTCATTCTATTAAATTCCTCTTTTGTATAATTCGATCTTATCCAAATTGTCATTCTATTATCTCATAATTTAATTGACTCAAGCAGAGTTAAAAGTACACTTAATCGTACTCATGCAAACTTTAGCCTAGAACCAACATGTACCATAAAACATGCAAGAGGTAGTAATGTATTACCTTGGCTCCGAGCTGCTTCGGTTTATCCAAGGTACTCCATTCGATCGTTCTCAAACTCGAATTTGACGTCCTCACAAATCTCAAATACACAGTCACGAATTCCCACTTACCAGATCGGTCGAACGCTGATGAAGGCCGGATCGTGGCTGGTTGGACGATCGGACGGCTGGGTCAAGTTCGCCACGAGGCGGGGAGGCTGATGCTATTGACGCCACGAGCCACAGGTGTCGATTACAGCCGGGATCTGAATGAGGAAGCTTCGACGATAGAGAAGGGTTTCGTTGAAACTTTATACGCTTCTCCACGACAGACCGAACGGTCAAACTGGGCGTGGTGACCAGGGTTGGAGTCGGCGGAGGGTTACGAGCACATCGATGGTGGCAGTGCACTACACAGATGGACGATAGACAGCGGATAGATGGTGACCGAACGAGTTAGGTATGAGAGGATATTTGGGGGGTTGATTCGAACAATGAAAAGAAAAAAATGGGAGCTTGAGGGTTTCATTCTGATATTTTATTTGCCTGATAATCTAAATAAAACTGGATTATTATTTTTATTAAGGTAAAACATATCAGATATAGAGCCTTGGCTCAATTGGTTAACCCTCATGCATGTGCAGCCAAGGTCATGGGTTCAAACCCCCTTGGCTGCAATTCCATTTTTAAATTTTCATTCATTCAATCATCATCATTTTTTTCAGGTGTTACATCAGGTGTTTAGGCGAGTGGATCAATAAGAGATTCACGAGCATGATAAGGTTAATGATAATATTCTACCCTCAGCTTAGCTTCATGCAGAGGCACCAAAGTAATATTTTATGTATGTTATGGATTAAGATCTTTTCTTCCAGACATTAGATGTGATCATGAATCAGCCTGCTTAAGCACCGATTGCAAAAGAATTGAGAGTTCTGGCACACTAGATTTTCAGAGAGATATTAATGGAGATCCTATAATTGTTAATTTACGGTTTAAGGATATAAAAGTTATGTTGAATGAACTCTGTATTGATGATCAGAGGAGACTCAAAGAAAAACTATTATCTCATCTGAAAGGATCAGACCAGTATTTGATAAAGTAATGTTAAGGAACACACTCAAAAATCTATTAACTAGAAGTTCTTTCTTTGAGAGTTTCGTAACAAAATTTATCTTAGAGATGCAACAGAGTTTCTTGCATCTTAATTAGGGCAATTAGATTATTTACGGGCATGTGTGCAATTTTAATAAACTGAGCTGATTCGCTTCTAAACTGCTTCCTACAGAAAGAAGGAGAGCATGTTATGACAGCTCATAGAAGGCTAGAGGTTAGGTATAAAGAAGAACCGATTGCTCTATGTATTTCAAAATTCTATGAAGTAGTAAATTATGCCAAATGCAATGCAAAGGGTTTAGAATGAGAAAATATCTAAACAGAGGTCACAGTTCGTAAAGAGGAATAGTGAATCATTATGTATTTCACCGCTTCTAAAAAGTTGCAAGGATTCCCAGCAAAGATATCAAGCTGAATTTATTACATAGTTCCACTAAGAGATCGGGGCAAGGAAAATTAGGAACTCCCTCGCATTTATAATTAATGTTGGAGATTCAAGAAAACCATAAAACCGATAATGTGAGTGTCGTAATAATTGGCATGCATGAGCATGCAGAGTTTTTATTGGAATTTGTTCCCAATGTGAAGATTATTTAACTTATGCTATGGATAACGAGCATCAAGGGTAAGCTGGGAGAGTATGTCTATTGTTTGTGAGTTTTAAATGGGTTGCCCAAGAGGAGCTGTCAAGCTTGACGCTTAATCGAGAGGCTAAGTTTTGGATTGGATTTAATCCAATATTTGACCTATATCGATTGCATCCTCATAATGACTCTTACTAGATTGAGAAAGCTAAAGGCCTATTTGTAAGAATCATTAGATTGAGGTTTTATACGACCCAATATATCACATTAGGAAGCTCTAGTGATGTTAGTTAAAGAAGCAGTAATATTCCTCTAAGTTTAAATTACGATTATATTATTACCAGTAGAAGAAGATTTGATAGTAGCACTAGTATTAGTGCAGTATGAATCTAGTAAGGATTCTACCTTATTCAATAATACCTCATTTTCTGAAATTTTTACTCGGTTAAAATTCCAATGGGTCCATTATAAATCCCATTTAGACAAGCACATCTTTAACCCCAACAAAATAGCCAAAAAAATAAAATTTAATCATATTTTATGAATTAAAATATTTAATATCTTTTTTTAATCCTAATCTAATTTTATATGATCAAACCGAACCAAGGATTCCTCTTATGTTAGTTTTTATTCAATGTTCTTATATGGCAGTATCAAGGTTGTTGGTGACATTAGATGTCATAAATTTATTTCCCCATAATTCATGCCTGTCAATTTTAATTCTTGAGATCAGGATTAATTCTTCCATGAACAGTGCTCATTTTTAACTCTTCCAGCCTTTTTCTTTGAATATTGATTTCGGCATTTCCTTAATTCTAGATCAAATATGTATGCAGTCAATTTGTAAGTTTTTGATCCCTATTTTTGGATTGGAATCATTCATCACTAACGTTGACTTAATCTTTATTTTTGATAATTTTCACCAATTAATAATTTAAACTTTAATTTGGATTCAATTCATTTTGTTTCGAGATTTATTTTTCTTTTTTGCTTTAATTACACTCCTCCTACTGGTACAATTACCATTTTAATTTGGCCTACCATTCTCGCTTTGTCTTTACTTTCCAATTTATTATTCATTCAAAAATCACCTTCGTTTATTTTAATTTCAACTTTATTGCCTAATGCTGATTTGTCTCTTTCTATTTTAGGAATAAAAATTCCTGTATTCTCTTCTTAATATCAATTTGGATTTTTCCTTTTCTAGGTTTCTACCTGATTTGGCTTTATCCATTTTTGGACCGTTTTTTATTATTGTTTCCATTACTAATTTTGCCACCATTTTAATTCGGGTTTTAAAGTTATACATGGAAATAAATTGTTTTGTTTCCAATTACATTTTTCCTATCCTAAATTACGTTCTTACATCCACATTTATAAATAAAGATTATCAATTTGGTGACTGCTCACTCTTACAGTTATCATACAACTTTTTCACCTCTTTGCTATTCTTAAAACTTCATACCCGATTATCAATGGCTCCTAAATCAATCCTTCATGTTTAGGGATGATTGGTTCTATGTGTTGATTAAAGGTGATTAGAATGAAAATCCCTAATTAGATTGTATTAGGGATTAAAGTGTAAACTTTGTAAAGTTTAGGGATTTGATTGTTGAGTTTGTAATTAAATAATTTTATATTGGAGAATTAATTCAAGTGATTCGAATATTGATTATGAAGCTCAAATCAATATTTGGGATTAATAGAACCATTCGGCTACTTTAGGGACCAAAGTGAAAGATTTTTAAGTTCGGGGCCCTAAAGTGCAAAGGATGAAAAATGCAAGGATTAAGACTTGAAATTTATTGTTGGAAGCTTAAAAGAGTCCTTAGGGACTAAAATAAGTATTTTGGTAAAAGTTGAAGTTTTAAAGAGGAATGTGAGAAAATGTGATTCGAATATAAAAAGTTTTATCAGATCAATTTTGTGCATAATGAATAGTTATTTTATTTACTTTCCATTATTATATATGGGATGAATATGTATTAACATATGCTTGGAATGGTATATGTTATTTTTAATGTAGATTTCGATATAAACCAAGGTTGTTTCATGAGAAAAGGAAAAGAAAAGGATCGGAAGTGAAATCAAGTAGCAAAGTTAATATTATCAAGGCTAAGGTGAGTGCATACATGTATTTAAAAGTATGTTTATTAACATACATATTATAGGGAGACTTGTGAAAAGTTAACCAAAAAGGTAAAGAATTTTTATATAGCACAACATGTTTTGCATGATACATTATTTTATTGATTTAAAGATCATGGCATATCTTTATGCTTACAAATGGTTTATAGCATGATATATATATATATATATGACAAGCTATTTATATAATTTTTAAATGGCATGTATACCATGGATTATATAGAACATAATGGAGAATGAACTGCTCCAAAATGAATATGTTTTACATGATATAAATAGTTATTAAGTTGCTTGCTATTTTGCAGGAATTGTTTTAAGTTTGCCCTTAATAGTATAATATTAAGTTGGAAAATATTATGATATACCATTATAGTCTTATAGTTACTTGACACTTCATTGTGTCCTACAGTCATCTGACACTTCATTGTGTCTGACATTTCATTGTGTCCTATAGTTATCTGACACTTAAATGTGTCCACAGTTACAGAAAAGGATAGTACTTTTAAAGTACGCGACTCGTTTATTAGTCACTTGATATTTACCTTGGGCTATATGATTACATAGTACAATTATATGATTATACAATACAACTATATGATTTCTTATATAGATATTCCTGCATTATAGATTATATGATTTAATGATTATCATGCTTTATAAAATTATCAAACATTATAAAGTATTTATATGTTACTCATCTTATGCCTCACTGAGTTATACTCAACGTATATTTTGATATACGCGTAGGAAATTGGAACTAGGACCGGAAGGCTTTTGCATCCTCTTCTCTCCTGAAAATAATAATCGACAGGTTATTCTCAGTACTTATGACATCCACATTTCGTGTATTTAGTAGTGGCATGTACTAGTTAAACCTGTCTTTTTGTTAAAATACTTCAACCGGATATGTAATAATTTTATATACCTTTCATAGATGTTAAACGTATTTACTGTTTATTATTATTATTATATGCTTTTATATGATTATATTATTTATGTAAAAACTTTTAATATCAGGTATTAAATTACTATTTTATTTCTAAATTAGATAACGTTAAGCGTGCATAGATTAGAGAAATTTCAAGATGAGTGACCACTTTGGAAGTTATTTTAAAATTTTTAAATTACCTCGGGTTCTTTTTAAAAGATATTTTAAAAGCTTGTAACATCTTTGACTCGTGTTCGATGTACGGATACGGAAAAAGGTGTTACAGATTTAATTCACCCTTTATTAGAATTAACTTCCATTTGAATTTTGTTGCCTTTGCCGACTGGAGCTTAACCATAATTATAATTATTTTAATTGTGGTAATTAAAATAAATACTACCAGGCTCCTTAAATCTTGCAATACCCATTTATTTCATGATTTAAGACTATCTTTTTTTAATCCTAATCTAATTTTATATGATCAAACCAAACCAAACCAAGGATTCTTCGTATGTTAGTTTTTATTCAACGTTCTTATATGGCAGTATCAAGGTTGTCGGTGACATTAGATGTCATAAAATTATTTTCCCATAATTCATGCTTGTCAATTTTAATTCTTGAGATCAGGATTAATTCTTCCATGAACAATGCTCATTTTTATCTCTTCCAGCCTTTTTCTTTGAATATTGATTTCGACATTTCCTTAATTCTAGATCAAATATGTATGCAGTCAATTTGGAAGTTTTTTATCCCTATTTTTGGATTGGAATCATTCATCACTAGAGTTGACTTAATCTTTATTTTTGATAATTTTCACCAATTAATAATTTAAACTTTAATTTGGATTTAATTCATTTTGTTTCCGGATTTTTTTTTCTTTTTTTCTTTAATTACACTTCTCCTACTGGTACAATTACCATTTTAATTTGGCCTACCATTCTCGTTTTGTCTTTACTTTCCAATTTATTATTCAATCAAAAATCACCTTCGTTTATTTTAATTTCAACTTTATTGCCTAATGCTGATTTGTCTCTTTCTATTTTAGGAATAAAAAATCCATGTATTCTCTTCTTAATATCAATTTGGAATTTTCCTTTTCTAGGTCTCTATCTGATTTGGCTTTATCCATTTTTGGACCGTTTTTTATTATTGTTTCCATTACTAATTTTGCCACCATTTTAATTCGGGTTTTAAAGTTATACTTGGAAATAAATTGTTTTGTTTCCAATTACATTTTTCCTATCCTAAATTACGTTCTTACATCCACATTTATAAATAAAGATTATCAATTTGGTGACTGCTCACTCTTACAGTTATCATACAAATTTTTCACCTCTTTGCTATTCTTAAAACTTCATACCCGATTATCAATGGCTCCTAAATCAATCCTTCATCGTTTTTGGGTTTTCTAGGTCTCTACCTGATTTGGCTTTATCCATTTTGTACCGTTTTTTATTATTGTTTCCATTACTAATTTTGCCACCATTTTAATTCGGGTTTTAAAGTTATACTTGGAAATAAATTGTTTTGTTTCCAATTACATTTTTCCTATCCTAAATTACGTTCTTACATCCACATTTATAAATAAAGATTATCAATTTGGTGACTGCTCACTCTTACAGTTATCATACAACTTTTTCACCTCTTTGCTATTCTTAAAACTTCATACCCGATTATCATTTGTTGGGTTTAAGGCGTACGTGTCTAAATGGACTTTACAGTGGACCCGTTGGAATTTTAACTAAGTAAAAATTTCTGAAAATGAGGTTAAGCTATATAATCATGTTCAAAACCTATAACTAAATATTTTAAGTCATAAAATGTGATTTAATCTTATTTTTCGGCCATTTTGTTGGGGTTTAAGGCGTGCATGTCTAAATAGGCTTTATAGTGGACCTGTTGATTTTTTTTTGAAGAAAAGGTGGGCCTCATTAAAAACCCCGCTAAAGTCACCATCGGTCAAAAATCCGTTGGTGACCACCTAAGGGGAAAAGAGTACCCAAATTGTATTATAATGAAAGAGGAGAAATCTCTCCAGATACAATAGTGTTTAGATAGTTGGGATAAACCGAATCAAAGAAGATAGATGAAAAAAACTGAATAGACTTAGAGGCAAGCATATGAGCAGCAATATTTGCCTCCCTATGTACAAATTGAACATAATAGTCATCAGAAATGGACAGAAGATTACACACAGTCTCAAAGTAAGATCCTAGCCAAGACAAATCGTTTCCCTGCCGATTCAATTTATTAACCACAACAGCAGCATCAGTTTCAATGGTAACATTAGAACAACCTTTTCGGTGACCTAGCTGAATGGCGGCTAAGACTGCCTGAACTCTGCCAAGGTAGCACTAAGGCAGCCAGGCGAATGTTGTGCTAGCCCTCTAAGGACGTTTCCTTTATCATCTCTTGCAATAACTCCAATGGCTGCATCCTTAGATCCAGGAAGGAATGCTCTGTCAGTATTGATTTTGATTGTTCCCATCCGTATGGGTTTCCAACATGGATTTGCAAAAGTCGGATCCTGTGCTGAAATTTTTTGGTCATGGCTGGGCGTTGTTACTTGAGGCTTGATTGGCGTTGAGTTGGGCATTGTAGCAACAATGTAGTCACGGAGTATGCCTTGAGAATTTAGTATCGTCAGCCACGGTGTTGAATGCGATCATTATGAACCCAGTTATTCCTACGGCTCCAAATATTCCAAAGAACAGTAAGAAACAGAGCATAAGCATTATATGGTAGCAAAGAAGCACATTCTTCAAACCATAAGAGCATAGGCGTGGTTCGACTATAAATAATGTTATCAGGAATGCCAGCCAGGCGGAGAGCCTCACTTGAACCCGGGCAATCACGTAAGGCATGCATGGTTGTCTCCGGACCCAAGTTGGAAAGAGGACAGGTACTGAGTGCCAGACTTGCTGTACTTAGTCTTTGGAACATTGGCAAGGCATCATGACCTGCCCGCCAGCCAAAAGACCGGAGACCTATAATACCACAGCCAATCTCCATATTGTAATTTGGATTGGTCATTAATTTTAACTGTTTGACAGGAGGAGGTCAGATGACCAATAATACCACAACCATGGCAAAAAATAGGTAGCATTTCATACTAAATTGGGCAAAGCTTTGGAGTGTTTCCAGTACCACCCAACGTAACACATCGACTATAACCCCGTCGACCCGGTTTAGATGCCCAACCGCATCAAGAAGGCTACATTAGGTTTGCCATAGCAAACCGAAGAGACACAACCAAACCGGTCATTTTTTTTCTTTTTATCCTTTCTAGATGCCAATTATTAACCCTACATGTTCATACAAACATTAGGTGCAACCCCAACTCAATCGAGCATCAATTTGACATCCAATTGATCATATTTGCAAATTAGAGACCAAATCGCTAATACATAAAATTTCTTGATTAAAACTCATTTTTAAGTTACCACTCTTTAATTAGTCAGATTTCAAACTTCATCTCAAATTTCATCTCAATTTGATCATTCATGCTCATACAATCCCATGGACAAGTTCTGGGGACTAAAATGCAATGAAAGCAAAACTGCCAAGCTAAATTACAGAAAACGGCCTCGGGTATCGGTACGTGAGTCACCTTACCGATACGCATAGAACTATCCCATACCGATACGCCAAGGCAGGTATTGATACGCCATAACGAACTTATCTAACTTTTGAATTTTTTTAACATACGTACCTATACACTTACATGGGTATCGGTACACGGGTTTGGATTGAAAAAGTGAAATTCCAGAGGCTAGAATGTGTACTGATACACCATTGCCCATATCGATACCCCAAGTCAAAAATGTCCTGGCGTAACGATACGCCCTAGCGTGTACCGATTCCCTAGACCAGAAAATGTCCAACCGTACCAATACGGTCCCCCGCGTATCGGTACGCCCGGACCTGTAATGTCACAAACTGCAGGTTTCTCATTCTAAAAGCATTCTCAAACCATTCTAACATACTCGTAACATAACCTTAGCATGCCAAGCATACCACAATCATTTAGGCTTCACCAATTCAACATCGCAATATGACATCGTCCAACAAAGATATTCTATAGGCATGCTTCCTAATTTCCATCCAAGAAACATGTCAAAATGGTAAACCAACATCAAAACAAACTTTAAAGGCCATTTACAACCCAAAAGCAACTAAATAAACATGCTCAAACAGGGAGTTCCACAAAACATCTCCCAAAACACAATAGGTACCCCATTGCCCTTATTCTTTATAGTCTAAACCAAGACATACTTTGGAAACAAGTCTTGCCAAGATCCCCTTGCTTCTTGCTGCCTTCTAAGACCTCAATTATCTGCATTGATGGATAACAAGAGCGTAAGCACACAAGGCTTAGTGAGGAATGCTCCAAACAACCACCATCAATGCATTTAATACCATTTATTTAACACCATCCTTTAAAAAACATCATCATCATCATCATGCCCCTTTTTAAAACATGCACTTTATATCATTAAAACCAGCATAATAAACCATATGCTACATGTATCATTAATCAACAGCAAATCCCATTACTAACTCTCCACTTAATCCTTCCCATGCATTACTACCAAATGCAAAGCTTAAGGAGAAACATGTATAAATCACATTATACAACATAAAACATTTCAATGATACATTAACAATTATATTGGCTTACAAGTGATCGGTATCAAGTCCATTAACAAAAGTGTTCATCGGATACACGGATTCAACAAGTGTTAACCCAACACTTCAAGCCATCACAACTGAAATAGCGATACAATAACAATCGCAGTACAATAACAACTGGGTACAATAACATTCAGGTACACTTTCAATCACATTCGGTATCGTTAAACCCCTCTACCGTTAGGGTACTTGGATATAGTATTCGGTATACAATATAAACCCCTTAACATCCAAGGCGACTTATTTTACAATGCACTCAATCCTATGGCCAGCCAACTATATCCGATAACAATTTTAAAACCACATCACTTGCCAATATAATTAACCATTTAACATTTACCTCACTATTTTAAACAAGCATTAACCAAAACACTTTTCCAAAGCAACAACCATGCTTTAAACCACAAGTATAAACCACATACTTACAAGGATCACTTACCATGTGCATCCTTCAACATTTCATGCTTAAAACCAGTGTATCAAATACTTTAAAACATGCTTAAACAATAGGTAACATATAAATTAAAACAAGTGCATAAAACCATTTCAAACTAGCACGACCGGAAGAGATATCCACTTTATACTTACTTCCGAGTCTAGGTAAGCGTTTCAAACTCTACCATAACTCCCAAAACTCTGTTTCCAAAACATCAAAATGCTTTAAACCACGTTTTCACTCACTAATACGCGAAACCTCAATTTTCACTGATGCGAAATCAAGTATCTGAAGCCTCTAATGCTTCTCCAATTACTTTCGGATCAACCGCCCCTGTTTTTACCATAAAATAATAGAGGATTGATGCATCATAATGCATTCTAAGCACAGCAAACACAATCCTCCTCGGATTTCCACAACAGCCTCACAAATAACCGTCCACAACAACTGAAATCAAGACCAAAGCACTTCGATTCACAACCCAACCAACATCTATCAACCTAGCATCATTTTCAACACCAAAACACATCTAAAAACAGATCCAAGACAACCTACCACCTCCAGCAACCTAACAACCATAATTTCAACACAAAACCTCAAAACTAACAACCTAAACAAATAGAGACTCTTATGTTTCGGGATTCCATTGATAAAAATCACTTATCAACATTGTTAAACATCCAAAATATGAGTCAAATCACCATTACATACTAGAAATCAGATTCAATTCACCATTTCAATAAAGAACCATACAGTAGAGGAGATCTCGGACCTTACCCCTATTGTGAAGTTTCTCCCACAATTGATTTGTGAAAAGCTAAGAAATCACAAGATTAATGTGAAATTTTGTATAAACAATCTTTGTAAAACAATTTGGAACAATAAAATCAAGTTATAAATCACCTCACCTCTGGAAATTTGATGAAATCTGAGTGTTTGGCTGAGGAGAGAATAGAGAGAAAAAGTTGAGAGAAAAATGATGTGATTTTTGTTTAAGAAAATATAACCACCTTTTTAACAAATTCCACTTTAATTATTAATTAAAGCACATGTTTAAATTAATTAAATTAAGGGAGAAACCTTCACAAATAAATTGGTAAAATAGCTCCTTAAAGATTCTAAGTATTTGACCCTTTTCATTTTAGTCACTAGAAAATCAGAGTTTTCAAAACTTTCATTTTGGTCACTAACTAAAATGTCCACCTTCCAAAACTAATTTTTCACAATTGATCCCACCATTATTAAATATATAATTAATAATGATTTTTAAACATTTTCCCATAATTTTTCCAATACCAAAAATATACGATCCCGAAAATGACTCGAATCTCTATTCCGGTCCACCAAACCGGCTAATAACCCACTAAATCGCTAAGCCCTAAAATCGAGGTGTTACATCGATGTAAAGGCTTTGTAGAGTCTATAATAATTTGAACACGGAGAAAATCAACCATATTACCGTCGCTAACACGAGTATCAGTGCCAACTACGGATCCAAGACAAGATCCTAGAGACCAGCCAATGTCAATAGCTTTCTTATAGAACAATCGGTATGCTATGGATACGGATCCAAGTGCGCATAGTGGTGAAAGAATATTCGTCAAGCGAACGTGTCGGGTCTAGTGGTAGAAGAGCAAGCCATTCCTTCTTGAAGGACCAAGGCCCTCGTTTAAGGATATCATTGCATTTTGCCATCGAGGAGAATTTAATCATGAAAAAATTTGGTTTTAACTCAGAAATAGAGAGGACTTTATCATTACATTGCTTGGAAGGTACGTATCAGCGCATTACCATCTACCAACTTGTTCGAGAAAAGCTTGCCAACTAGCAATAAATTGCAATCTTCCGACGGGACTTCCCAATTGACAAAAGGTGTGAAGACTACTCCTTCCTCCGCAGTGAAGGTAAGATTACCCAAAAATGATGAAGGATTGATTTAGGAGCCATTGATAATCGGGTATGAGGTTAAGCTAAATAATCATGTTCAAAAGCCCAAAACTAAATATTTTAAGTCATAAAATTGTGATTTAATCTTATTTTTCATCCGTTTTGTTGGGGTTTAAGGCGTGCATGTCTAAATGGGTTTTGTAGAGGACCTGTTAGAATTTTAACCGAGTAAAAAGTTCTAAAATTGAGGTTAAGCTATATAATCTGGTTCAAAAGCCCATAAATTTTAAGTTATAAAATGTGATTTAATCTTATTTAGTAGCCGTTTTGTTGGATTTAAGGTGTGCATGTCTAAATGGGCTTTAAAGTGGACCCATCGAAATTTTAACTGAGTAAAAAGTTCTAAAATTGATGTTAAGTTATATAATCCTGTTCAGAAGCCCATAACTAAATATTTTAAGTCATAAAATGTGATTTAATCTTATTTTGTCGCTGTTTTGTTGGGTTTAAAACGTGCATGTCTAAATGGGCTTTATAGTTGACCCGTTGGAATTTTCACCTAGTAAAAATTTATGATGTTTTGTTGGGGTTTAAGGCGTGCATGTCTAAATAGCCCATTTTCACCTAGTAAATATTTTAACTCATAAAATTTGATTTAATCTTATTTTTTGTCCGTTTTGTTGGTTTAAGGGTGCATGTCTAAATGGGATTTACAGTGGACCCGATGGAATTTTAATAGAGTAAAATGTTCTAAAATTGAGGTTAAGTTATATAGTCATGTTCAAAAGCCCATAAATAAATATTTTAACTCATAAAATGTGATTTAATCTTGTTTTGTGGCCGTTTTGTTGGGTTTAAGGCGTGCATATTTAAGTGGGCTTTACAGTGGACCCAATGGAATTTCAACCGACTAAAATTTTCTAAAATTGAGGATAATCTATATTATCATGTTCAAAAGCCCATTATGAAATATTTTAACTCATAAAATTTGATTTGATCTTATTTTCTGGCCGTTTTGTTGGGTTTATGGCGTGCATGTCTAAATGGGCTTTACAGTGGACTCGTTAGAAATTTAACCGAGTAAAAAGTTCTAAAGTTGAGGTTAATTTATATAATCTTGTTCAGAAGCCCATAACTAAATATTTTAAGTCATAAAATGTGATTTAATCTTACTTTGTGGCCGTTTTATTGGGTTTAAGGCGTGCATGTCTAATGGTCTTTATTGTGGACCTGATGGAATTTTAACCGAGTAAAAAGTTCTAAAAATGAGGTTAAGCTATATGATCATATTCAAAAGACCATAACTAAATATTTTAAGTCTTAAATTGTTATTTAATCTTATTTTTTGGTGATTTTGTTGGGGTTTAAGGTTTGCCTGTCTAAATAGGCTTTACAGTGAACCTGCTGGAATTTTAACCGAGTAAAAAGTTCTGAAATTGAGGTTAATCTATGTAATCATATTCAAAATCCCATAATCAAATATTTTAACACATAAAATCTAATTTAATCTTATTTTGTCGTTGTTTTGTTGGGTTTAAGTCGTAAAATGTGATATAATCCTATTCAGAAGCCCATAACTAAATATTTTAAGTCATAAAATGTGATTTAATCTTACTTTGTGGTCGTTTTGTTGGGTTTAAGGCATGCATGTCTAAATGGGCTTTACTGTGGACCTGTTAGAATTTTAACCGAGTAAAAAGTTCTAAAATTGAGGTTAAGCTATTTAATCATGTTCAAAAGCCCATAACTAAATATTTTAAGTCATAAAATGTGATTTAATCTTATTTTGTAGATGTTTTGTTGGGTTTAAGGCGTGCATGTCTAAATGGGCTTTACTGTAACACCTCCTTCCCGTATCCGTATACCGAACACGAGTCAAAAATGTCACAGTGATTTAAAAACATTTTTTAAATACGTTAAAAAATTGGGACTATTAGAATTAAAATTTTCATATAATCTATAAACCATCATATCATCAATTTAAGGTTCATATGTATCATATCATATCATACATATCATATACCATTAACTTTGCATATACAAAACTATTGCAAGGCAGGCCAGTTTAAACATTTTAACAAAATAGACAAATTACTACGTACATGCCACTACTCATATACGAAACACAGATGTCGTAGTTACCAAAATAACCTGTTGATATAATATCTCCTCCCAACATAGATGCTGATGCAAAAGCTCCGCTTCTAATTCCTTTTACCTACGCGTATAACGAAATACACGCTAAGTATAACTTAGTGAGGCATAAGATGAAAAACATTTATAAACAATTTATAATGCATGATACTCTCAATTTCATGATAATCAATAAATCATTTAACTTATAAAAAATGTTTATGGAGTAAAGCATACTGTAATCTTTCTTTAAAATAAAAGCATATGATATCTCATAAATCCATATAGTTGTTGTATGGAATCATATAGCCCATGGTAATTATCAAGTTTGTACTATTCTTTTCTTGCTCATAGAGATAATAAAGTGCCAAGACACAATGAAGTGTCAATATCATGCTCGTAGACACATTAAAGTGCCAAGACACATAGAAGTGTCGATAACTTGCTCGTAGACACAATAAAGTGCCAAGACACATAAGAGTGTCAATAACTTTATAATACTTTACTCAACATTTTAATTACCGAGGGTGAACTTTTAAAACAATTCTTGACATAATGGCAAGCAACTTAATACATCTCATATTATATCTCGTAAAACATATTCATATTGGAGCAGTTCATACTCCAATACGTCATATAACATTTATATATTGCTTTCATTTAAAATTATATCAATTAACTCATCATTCATATACCATGCTATAATACATACGTGATCATAAAGCATGACATAATCTTTAAATCATTAATATAAAGTATCATGCTAAAAAATATTGTATGCTTTATAAAAATAATTACCTTCTTAGGTCGACTTATAACAAGTCTTTTCCTAAAATATGTATGTTAACTAACAAGTCTTTTGTTGGGTTTAAGGCATGCATGTCTAAACAGGCTTTACAGTGGACCCATTGGAATTTTAACCGAGTAAAAAGTTCTAAAATTGAGGTTAAGATATATAATCATGCTCAGAAGCCCATAACTAAATATTTTAAGTCATAAAATGTGATTTAATCTTATATTGTGGTTGTTTTATTGGGTTTAAGGCGTGCATATCTAAATGGGCTTTATAGTGGACCTGTTGAAATTTTTACCGAGTAAAAATTTATGAAAATGAGGTTAAGCTTTATAATCATGTTCAAAAGCCCATAACTAAATATTTTAAGTCATAAATGTGATTTAATCTTATTTTACAACCGTTTTGTTAAGGTTTAAGGCGTGCATATATAAATGGGCTTTACAGTGGACCTGTTGGAATTTAAAATAGTAAAAAGTTCTAAAAATGAGATTTAATCTTATTTTTCGGCCGTTTTGTTGGGGTTTAAGGTGTGCATGTATAAATGGGCTTTATAGTGGACCCATTGGAATTTTAACAAAGTAAAGAGTTCTAAATTTGAGATTAAGCTATATAATCATGTTCAAAAGACCATAACTTAATATTTTAACTCATAAAATGTGATTTAATCTTGTTTTGTAGCCGTTTTGTTGTGTTTAAATATGCATGTCTAAATGGGCTTTACAGTGGAGCCATTGGAATTTTAACCGAGTAAAAAGTTCTAAAATTGAGGTTAAGCTATATTATCATGTTCAAAAGCCCGTAACTAAAAATTTTAAGTCATAAAATGTGATTTAATCTTATTATGTGGTTGTTTTATTGGGTTTAAGGCTTGCATATCTAAATGGGCTTTATAGTGGACTCATTGAAATTTTTACCGAGTAAAAATTTCTGAAAATGAGGTTAAGCTTTATAATCATGTTCAAAAGCCCATAACTAAATATTTTAAGTCATAAAATGTAATTTAATGTTATTTTTTGAACGTTTTGTTGAGGTTTAAGGTGTGCATTTCTAAATGGGCTTTACAGTGGACCCGATGGAATTTTAACCGAGTAAAAAGTTCTAAAAATGAGGTTAAGCTATATGATCATGTTTAAAAGCCCATAAATAAATATTTTAAGTCATAAAATGTGATATAATCTTATTTTTCGGCCGTTTTGTTGGGGGTTTAAGGCGTGCATGTCTAAATGGGTTTTATAGTGGACCCGTTGGAATTTTAACCGAGTAAAAAGTTCTAAAATCGAGGTTAAGCTATATAATCATGTTCAAAAGCCCATAAATAAATATTTTAACTCATAAAATCTGATTTAATCTTGTTTGGTGGCCGTTTTGTTGGGTTTAAGGCGTGCATGTCTAAATGGGCTTTATAGTGGACCCATTGGAATTTTAACCGAGTAAAAAGTTCTAAAATTGAGGATAAGATATATAATCATGTTCAAAAGCCCGTAAATAAATATTTTAGGTCATAACATGTGATTTCGTCTTATTTTGTAGCTGTTTGTTGGGTTTATGGCGTGAATGTCTAAACGGGCTTTACAGTAGACCTCTTGGAATTTTAACCGAGTAAAAATTTCTGAAAATGAGGTTAAGCTTTATAATCATGTTCAAAAAAGCCCAATAACTAAATATTTTAAGTCATAAAATGTGATTTAATCTTTTTTGTGGTTGTTTTGTTAGCTATAAGGCGTACATGTCTAAATGGGCTTTACAGTGGACCCGTTGGAATTCTAACGGAATAAAAAGTTCTGAAAATGAGCTTAAGCTATATAAACATGTTCAAAAGCCCACAAATCAATATCTTAAGTCATAAAATGTGATTTAATCTTATTTTTCGGCCGTTTTGTTGGGGTTTAAGGCGTGCATGTCTAAATGGGCTTTACCATGGACCCGTTGGAATCTTAACCCTGTGAGAAGTTTTAAAATGAGGTTAAGCTATATAATCATGTTCAAAAGCCCATAACTAAATATTTTAAGTCATAAAATGTGATTTAAGGTTAATTTTGTTGTCGTTTTGTTTGGTTTAAAATGTGCAAGTCTAAATGGGCTTTACAGTGGACCCGTTGGAATTTTAATAGAGTTAAAAGTTATAAAGTTGATGTTAAGCGATATAATCATATTAAAAATCCCATAATCAAATATTTTAACTCATAAAATTTGATTTAATCTTATTTTGTGACTGTTTTGTTGTGTTTAAGGCGTGCATGTCTAAATGGGTTTTACAGAGGGCCCGTTGGAATTTTAACTGAGTAAAAAGATCAAAAAATGAGGATAAGTTATATGATCATGTTCAAAAGCCCATATATAAATATTTTAAGTCATAAAATGTGGTTTAATTTTATTTTTCGACTGTTTTGTTGGGGTTTAAGGCGTGCATACCTAAATAGGCTCTACAGTGGACTCGTTGGAATCTTAACCGAGTAAAAAGTCCTGAAATTGAGGTTAAGCTATATAATCATATTCAAATTCCCATAATCAAATATTTTAACTCATAAAATGAGATTTAATTTTATTTTGTGGCCATTTTTGTCGGGTTTAAGTCGTGCATGTCTAAATGGGCTTTACAGTGGACCCATTGGAATTTTAACAAAGTAAAAAGATAAAAAGTTGAGGTTAACATAAAATGTGATTTAATCTTATTTTTCGGCTGTTTTCTTGGGGTTTAAGGCATGGATGTCGAAATGGGCTTTATATTAGACCCGTTGGAATTTTAACCTAGTAAAATGTCCTAAAATTGAGGATAAGCTATATAATCATGTTCAAATGCCAATAAATAAATATTTTAAGTCATAAAATATGATTTAATCTTATTTTGTGGTTGTTTGTTGGTTTTATGGCGTGAATGTCTAAATGGGCTTTATAGTGGACCTGTTAGAATTTTAGCCGAGTAAAAATTTCTAAAAATGAGGTTAAGCTATATAATTATGTTAAAAAGCCCATAACTAAATATTTTAAGTCATAAAATGTGATTTAATCTTATTTTTTGGCTGTTTTGTTGAGGTTTAAGGCATGCATGTCTAAGTGGGCTTTATAGTGGACCTGGTGGAATTTTAACCGAGTAAAAGTTCTGAAAATGAGGTTAAGCTATATAATCATGTTCAAAAGCCCATAACTAAATATTTTAAGTCATAAAATGTGATATAATCTTATTTTCCGGCCGTTTTGTTGGGGTTTAAGGCGTGCATGTCTAATAGGCTTTATAGTGGACCCGTTGGAATTTTAACCGAGTAAAATGTTCTAAAATTGAGATTAATCTTTATAATCATGTTCAAAAGCCCATAAATAAATATTTTAAGTCATAAAATGTGATTTAATCTTATTTTTCAGCCGTTTTGTTGAGGTTTAAGGCTTGCATGTCTAAGTGAGCCTTATAGTGGACCCGTTGGAATTTTAACCGAGTAAAAAGTTCTGAAATTGAGTTTAATCTATATAATCATATTCAAATTGTAAATTCATTCAAATAGGGAATTTACAAAAGTGCCTTTTTTATCCAACGGTTGAGATTGATTTTATCATCAATCAAGGGCCAAGATTTAACTTCAAATTTCTTCTTCCAAAAATAGCCCGTAACTTCAAATATTTCAAAATTGCCATCCCTGCCAAATGACCAATTTGCCTTCCAACTAGTCTTTATTTACTAGTTTGCTTCAAAATTGTCATTCCATTAAAATCTAACTAAATTAGTTTCTCTTCAACCGACCACTATTCCATAAATATCATTTTATGATTTTCCATATATTATGGAACAACCTCTAAAATTTCAATTCAATCCGATTTCTCGATATTCACAAGATACTTCTACTACGATTTTACCTTTACCGAGCTATCGGATCTATTCCAAAAATTCTATAATATTCCTCATATCATCATCCTTCATCCAATGACCTAAATTTAATCTGGAATTAGTAGTTTACCAACTTTACCCTTATGATTTTCCAAAATTACGATCTTGCCATTTTTCATCCAACGGCTCATATTTAGCATGGAAAATCAACTTAAATCCAAGTGTTCATATTTTTACAACACAAAGAAAATATCTTAGACATGTAAAATGACATAATCAACCTTGGCTTATCATCCTTCAAAATATCTTAGATATTCGATTCGATCCGATTATCCGAATATTCTTTTGAACTTTATCACGATTATCCGATTATTCGTACGAAAAATTGGGTAACACGAAAACGTCATTCTTGGGGGTAAAATATTCATTTACGGGGTTAAAATACACAACTTTTGAAAATTACACTTTGGTCCCTGAACTTTTCTAAAGTTTACACTTTAACCCCTAAACTTTCAAATTTTACATTTTGGTCACTAACCAAAAATTTGGGATATTACAGACCAAAATGAATAAATTGTAAAGTTTGGGGTCCTAATATGTAAAGGATGAAAAATGTAGGGATTAAGTTTAAAATTTACTATTGGAAGCTTGAGAGAGTCTTTAGGGACTAAAATAAGTATTTCGTAAAAGTTGAAAATTTAAGGAAAAATGTGAGAAATTGTGATTCAAATATAAGGAAGCCTTATCGAATCAATTTTATATTTAATGGATAGTTATTTTATTTACTTTCCATTATTATATTTAGAGTGAATATGTACTAACATATACTTAAAATTGTATAGGTTATTTTTAATGAAGTTTCCTATACAAACCGAGATCGTACTAGCAGAAAAGGGAAAGAATAGGTCGGGAGTGATATCAAGTAATAAAGTCGACCTCAATACAAGGCTAAGGTGAGTGCATACATGTATTCAAAGGTATGTTTGTTAACATACATTTTATAGGGAGACTTGTGATAAGTCAACCAAAAAGGTAAATATTTTTATAAAGCATAACATGTTTTTGCATGATAAATTATTTATTTGACTTAAAGACTATGTCATATTTATATGCTTACAAATGATTTATAGCATGATATATATATATATATGACAAATTATTTTATATAGTTTTAAATGGCACGTATACCATGAATTTTATAGAACATATTGGAGTATGAACTGCTCCAGTATGAATATGTTTTATATGATATAAATTGTTATTGGAATCGCTTGTCACTTTGCAGGAATTGTTTTAAATGTTTTCCCTTGGTAGTATTATATTAAGTATGACAGTATTGTGGTATACCATAAGAGTTTATCTGGCACTTAATTGTGTCCACCATATGCACCTAAGGGTTGCTACGAGCTCGTTATCATTGCCTCATCCCTAAGGGGAGTGGCTAGTACTCTAGGAGTACACGACTCATTTACTCGTCTCATGATATTTGCATTGGGCATATGATTTTAAAGCATAGATTACATGTCTTTACAATACACTGTATAGTTTCTTTCTTAACTATTCTTGCATTACCGATTATATGATTTAAATGATTATCATGCATTATATAGTTATATATATATTTACTTTATGCCTCATTGAGTTATACTTAGCGTGTATTTATGTTATACACGTAGGTGATAGAGACTAGGAGCGGGCGGCTTTTGCATCATCTTCTCTCCCGAGAATAATAATCGACAGGTTATTTTTAGTACTTATGACATCCATGTTTTGTGTATTTAGCAGCGGCATGTACTCGATAAACCTGTCTATTTTGTTAAAATACTTTAACTGGATATGTAATAGTTTTATAAACCTTTTATAGACGTTAAACATGTGTACTGCTTAATATTACATGATTTGATGTGATTATATTATTTACGAAAAAAGTTTTACTATCGAGTATTAAGTTAATATTTTATTTTTAAATTAGACAAAGTTAAGGGTGCTTGGACCAGAAAAATCTCAGGATGGGTGACCACTAGGAAGTTATTTTAAATTTTTTTTAAATTTACCCTAATTTTTAATTAAAAGACTATTTTAAAAAGCCGTGACATTTTTGACTCGTGTCTGGTGTACGATCACGAAAAATGGGTGTCACATTTATTGGTATCAGAGCTGCAGGTTTAGTCAGTTCTGGAGTTAAACTGAACTCGATAAAAGTATTAAAATGTATACATGCCACTAG
The DNA here is from genome assembly GCA_019671005.1 of Hibiscus mutabilis. Lineage (NCBI taxonomy): Eukaryota > Viridiplantae > Streptophyta > Magnoliopsida > Malvales > Malvaceae > Hibiscus > Hibiscus mutabilis. The sequence goes on from JAGYYJ010001729.1 coordinate 64,865, forward strand.
GATGTCGTATTTACTTGAAAGTAATGTTTGTTTGATTGATGCAATTGCTTATTAGTCTAATTAAATATTGTGAGTACATATGTCGGAGGGAATCGGAACCCGACATGCTACTCAATAAGCAGGGTCTGAAAATGCCCCAGAGGTCGAGGAAAAAGTATAGTAGCATGTGCAACAGGAGGCTGGTGCACCTGCACAGGAAATACCGGTGCAAGACCAGGGTACATTTCTACAAGCCCTGGATGCGATAATTAATAGACCTCCTCGAGTTTCTATTCCTAAGGAGTTAAAGAAGCTGCACGCTCCCGACTTTCGAGTTGATTTTGATGGAGACCCTATGTCGGCTGATTTTTGGCTGAATGACATACAGATAATGTTAGCTCGAATTGAATGTGATGATCGAGGAAAGTTGGAATGAGTTGTTTCCCTGTTAAGAGAGCAAGCACTGGTATGGTGGAATAATATTACTGCTCGTGTACGAGAAGAAGTGAATTGGCAGTTTTTCTCCGTGAGTTTAGGATGAAATATATTGGAGATGTATTCATTTAGGAGATGAGATAGCAGTTCCTGAATCTTAAACAAGGAGAACGCTTAGTGTATGAGTACGAGTGCGAGTTCAACAGATTGTGTAGGTTTGCCGCTGAATTACTTTCGAATGAGAGAGCCATTACTGACAACTTTATAAGTGGACTAAATATTCGATATCAAGAGGTGCTGGTGGCATTTACTCCTTGGGATTTCCAAGACACAGTTAACAGAGCTAAAGCGATGGAGAATGTTTGAGAGAAAGCTGAAAAAGAATCACATAGCCAGAAAAGAAGTGCTGAAACATCTTTTGCATCACAATCTTCAAAGCGAGGCAAAAGATATTCACAACAAGGACGATCCAGATTTTTAGCACTACGGGGACAAGCAAGTCAAGCAGGGATCATATTTTATAGTGCACTTTTAATCCTATGGCATGCCAACTATATCCGATTATTTTCTCACCTTGTCACATAACCAATATATCATTTACAAAACCATTTACAATGCAAATCTCATTGCCAATGCCATAACACCATTCCCAACTGGAATGAAAACCAATGCTCAATAGCATTTAATATACTTTCAAACCCCTGCATATGTACTCAAAATCATGCATTACCAGTAAGTAAATCATACCATGTTTATCACCCAAACATGCAAACAACATGCTCATATCTAAGCTAACCATAAAACAATGAATCAACTCATCAATCAACATCAATTATCATCCAAAAACCTTTTCCAAACATCCTTTTACTTCCAACAAAGATTAAACTCGAATATCATCACAAAAACTCAAATCTAACAACCTAAACAATTAGAGATTCAAGAGTTTCGGGATTCTATTGATAAAAAACTTATCAACATCATAATACATCCAAAATATGTATTAAATCAAACTTAAACACTGGAAAAACAGATCCACTTCGAAAATTACCTTGTTACATCAATTTTACCCAATTCACTCAACCAAACATTGATAAATCATTAAAATCAGTTTACAATCAATAAATCAAGGATCAAATACTTGGGAATTTCAATAAAGAACCATACAATAGAGGAGATCATGGACCTTACCCCTATTGTGAGATTTCTCCCTCAATTGGTTTGATAAAATCTAAGAAAACACAAGATTTAAATGAGATTTTGCAAAAAGAATGCTAATTAATCAATTACAAATCATAAAAACAAGTTAAAAGACACCTCACCTCGGGATTTTGATGAAAAGTGAGTGTTTGGCTGAGGAGAGAGTGGAGAGAAAAGTTACATAAATTTTCTTTAAAGAGCTTAACTAACTTTTTAACTAAAATCCCTTTTAATTATCTTTAAAACACATGTTAAAATATCTTTAATTAAGGGAGAAATCATCAGAAAAAACTTGGTAAAATTGCTCCTTAAAGATTCTAAGAATTTGACCCTTTTCATTTTAGTCACCTTTAAATAGTTTTCAAAACTTGCATTTTGGTCACCAGCCCAAAATGTCTGATTTCCAAATCTAATTTTTCAAAACTGATTTCACCAATATCCTTAATATATTTAATAATAATTTTAGAATATTTTTCCCAAATTTTATCACCTTCAAAAATATTTAAACCAATTAAATCCCGAAACTGACCCCAAACTCTAATATCGGTCCACCGGACCTTCGAACCAACCTTAAAACATCTAAGCCCAAAATTGGGGTGTTCACGACTGACCAAATTGAGATGATAGATCAGTTCAAATCGAAAGATCTATTGGAATGCAAAGAGGCAGAGGCAGTGGATCTGCAGGATCATCTAGAATGGGTTCTCGAAAGAAGACTAAAGCTGCTACAGGCCGAGATGATAGAGCTTTAGCAAGAGTATATCATATTTGAATGCAGGACAACAGAGATGACAGAGAAGAACCCGACATTATTATAGGTACTTTCCAACCATATGGTCAATCTGTAATTAGTTTGATAGACACTGGATCTGCACATTCATATGTTAGTTCGAAGTTAATACGTGAAAGAGGAATTCCCTTATAACCAACTCAGAGCGATGTGATAGCCGTAAACCCCTTAGGAAAAAGTGTCCGGGTAACTAAAGTAAGTAGAAAATGCCCACTCATAGTTCAAAGGATTGAATTTCCAGGTGACATGTTAGAATTACCATTTAGTGATCTTGAGATCATATTGGGAATGGATTGGCTTCATGCTTATGATGCCATTGTGAAGTGTCGCTTACAAAGATTGATTTTAAAGGCTACAGATGGCACTAAGATTATAGTATTGGGTGAAGGGTCTCAATGTATAAAGAATGTGATTTTGGCATTTAAAGCCAAGAAACTACTGGAGCAGGGTTGTGAGGCACTAAGAAGATTAGTAATGACCTCAGTATCATTCTGACAGTTTGAGATTTTACTGATGTATTTCTGGAAGAGTTACCAGGACTACCTCCAGAGAGAGAAGTACAGTTTGGGATTGAGGTTATTCCCGGTACTGAGCCAATATCTATGACTCCATATAGAATAGCACATGCAGAGTTGAGAGAGTTAAAATCACAGTTGCAGGAATTGTTAGATAGAGGATTTATACATCCTAGCATATCATCGTGGGGAGCTCCGATATTATTTGTGAAAAAGAAAGATGGTTCACTGCGATTGTGCATTGATTACCGTCAGTTGAACAAAGTGACAATAAAGAACAAATATCCATTACCAAGAATAGAAGATTTGTTTTACCAACTGAAAGGAGCAGCTGTATTCTCCAATATTGATCTTCGGTCTAGTTATTATCAGGTAAAAGTTAAGGAGGAAGACATTCCAAAGACAACACTCCGAACGAGGTATGGGCATTATGAATTTGTAGTGATGCCATTTGGCCTTACAAATGCTCCAGCAATATTTATGGATTTAATGAACCAAGTATTTCAACCGTATCTTGATCAGTTTTTTGTATTCATTGATGACATACTAGTATACTCGAAGACTAAAGAGGATCATGATGCACATTTAAGAATTGTGTTATAGATTTTAAGAGAGAAGAAATTGTATGCTAAACTCTCAAAATGCGAGTTCTGGTTATCTGAACTTGCTTTCTTGGGTCATATTGCTTCAGCTGAAGGAATCAGAGTGGATCGTAAAAAGATACAATCTATTATGGTGTAGAAGGTTCCCAAGAATATTACCGAGAGGTTCAGATTTCTTGGGACTTCTTTGGATACTATCGAAGATTTGTGAAAAACTTTTCAATCGTAGCTGCTCCACTTACAAAGTTATTGAGAAAGAATGTTCCATTCGTATGGACCGAAGAGTGTCAAGAAAGCTTTGATCGGTTAAAGAAAATTTTAACAAAAGCCCCGGTTTTGCTATAGCCAGAGTCAAGAAAAGAGTTTACTTTGTACAGTGACGCATCTTATAATGGATTAGGGTACGTGTTAATGCAAGATGGAAAGGTGATTGCTTATGCTTCCTGACAGTTAAAGCTGCATGAAAGGAACTATTCGACTCATGATTTAGATCTGGCAGCTGTAATTTTTGCTCTAAAGGTGTGGCGACATTATCTCTACGGTGAACGTTGCCACGTATATACTGATCATAAGAGTTAAAATATTTGATGACAAAGAAAGAGTTGAATATAAGGCAATGAAGACGGTTGGAACTAATAAAGGATTATGATCTGATCATCGATTATCATCCAGGTCGAGCAAATGTTGTAGCCGATGCCTTAAGTTGAAAGACATTCGCTACATTGCGAGATTTAAATGCACAGTTAAAAGGAAAACCAAATAGTTCGTTGTTAGTAGAGCTGCAATTAAGATCATCATTGCTAAGTCAGATTAAAGAAAGTCAACAACAAGATGAGGAGTGTATAGCAAAGATTAAACAAGTAGAGTCGGGTGAAATTAGAGATTTTGAGATTAAACCCGATGAGTGTCTCTATTACAAAGATAGAGTGTATAGTCCTGAAGATGCTGAGTTAAAGCGAGATTTGCTTTCCGAAGCGCACCACAGTCCCTTGACTTTGCATCCCAAGGGAAATAAAATGTATTAAGATTTGAAGAGTCGATATTGGTGGCCTGGTATGAAGGAAATGATAACAGAATTTGTTGCCAAGTGTCTGACTTGCCAACAGGTAAAAGCTGAACATCACGTACCGTCAGGAAAGTTACAACCTATTTCTATTCCGCACTGGAAGTAGGACATAATTACTACGAATTTTGTGATAGGACTACCATTGACCCCCAACAAGAAAGATTCTATTTGGGTAATAGTGGACAGGTTAACCAAATCCATCCACTTTATACCAGTTAGAATAGACTATCAAATAATTTAAGTCGTAAATGTGATTTAATCTTATTTTACGACCATTTTGTTGAGGTTTAAGGCATGCATATATAAATGGGCTTTACAGTGGACCTGTTGGAATTTGAAATAGTAAAAAAGTTCTAAAAATGAGGATAAGCTATATGATCATGTTCAAAAGCCCATAAAAAATATTTTCAGTCATAAAATGAGATTTAATCTTATTTATCGGCCGTTTTGTTGGGGTTTAAGGTGTGCATGTATAAATAGGCTTTATAGTGGACCCATTGGAATTTTAACAAAGTAAAGAGTTCTAAATTTGAAATTAAGCTATATAATCATGTTCAAAAGACCATAACATAATATTTTAACTCATAAAATGTGATTTAATCTTGTTTTGTGGCCGTTTTGTTGTGTTTAAATATGCATGTCTAAATGGGCTTTACAGTGGAGCCATTGGAATTTTAACCGAGTAAAAAGTTCCAAAATTGAGGTTAAGCTATATTATCATGTTCAAAAGCCCATAACTAAATATTTTAAGTCATAAAATGTGATTTAATCTTATTTTGTGGTTGTTTTATTGGGTTTAAGGCTTTCATATCTAAATGGGCTTTATAGTGGACCCATTGAAATTTTTGTAAAATTTTCAAAAATGAGGTTAAGCTTTATAATCATGTTCAAAAGCCCATAACTAAATATTTTAAGTCATAATGTGATTTAATGTTATTTTTTTTTTTGAACGTTTTGTTGAGGTTTAGTGTGTGCATTTTCTAAATGGGCTAAAAATGAGGTGGATTGTTTATAACTAAATGTTTTAAGTCATAAAATGTGATATAATCTTATTTTCCGACCGTTTTGTTCGGGTTTAAGGCGTGCATGTCTAAATGGGCTTTATAGTGGACCCGTTGGAATTTTAACCAAGTAAAAAGTTCTAAAATTGAGGTTAAGCTATATAATCATGTTCAAAAGCCCATAAATAAATATTTTAACTCATAAAATGTGATTTAATCTTGTTTGGTGGCCGTTTTGTTGGGTTTAAGGCGTGCATGTCTAAATGGGCTTTATAGTGGACCCATTGGAATTTTAACCGAGTAAAAAGTTCTAAAATTGAGGATAAGATATATAATCATGTTCAAAAGCCCGTAAATAAATATTTTAGGTCATAACATGTGATTTCGTCTTATTTTGTAGCTGTTTGTTGGGTTTATGGCGTGAATGTCTAAATGGGCTTTACAGTAGACCTCTTGGAATTTTAACCGAGTAAAAATTTTTGAAAATGAGGTTAAGCTTTATAATCATTTTCAAAAAAGCCCATAACTAAATATTTTAAGTCATAAAATGTGATTTAATCTTTTTGTGGTTGTTTTGTTAGGTATAAGGCGTGCATGTCTAAATGGGCTTTATAGTGGACCCGTTGGAATTCTAACGGAATAAAAAGTTCTGAAAATGAGCTTAAGCTATATAAACATGTTCAAAAGCCCATAAATCAATATTTTAAGTCATAAAATGTGCTTTAATCTTATTTTTCAGCCGTTTTGTTGGGGTTTAAGGCGTGCATGTCTAAATGGGCTTTACCGTGGACCCATTGGAATCTTAACCCTGTAAGAAGTTTTAAAATGAGGTTAAGCTATATAATCATGTTCAAAATCCCATAACTAAATATTTTAAGTCATAAAATGTGATTTAAGGTTAATTTTGTTGTCGTTTTGTTTGGTTTAAAATGTGCAAGTCTAAATGGGCTTTATAGTAGACCCGTTGGAATGTTAGTAGAGTAAAAAGTTCTAAAGTTGATGTTAAGTGATATAATCATATTCAAAATCCCATAATCAAATATTTTAACTCATAAAATTTGATTTAATCTTATTTTGTGACTGTTTTGTTGTGTTTAAGGCGTGCTTGTCTAAATGGGTTTTACAGAGGGCCCATTGGAATTTTAACCGAGTAAAAAGTTCAAAAATGAGGATAAGTTATATGATCATGTTCAAATGCCTATAAATAAATATTTTAAGTCGTAAAATATGATTTTAATCTTATTTTGTGGTTGTTTGCTAGGTTTATGGCGTGAATGTCTAAATGGGCTTTACAGTGGACCTGTTGGAATTTTAACCGAGTAAAAATTTCTGAAAATGAGGTTAAGCTATATAATCATGTTAAAAAGCCCATAACTAAATATTTTAAGTCATAAAATGAGATTTAATCTTATTTTTTGGCTGTTTTGTTGAGGTTTAAGGCATGCATGTCTAGTGGGCTTTATAGTGGACCCGTTGGAATTTTAACCAAGTAAAAAGTTCTGAAAATGAGGTTAAGCTATATAATCATGTTCAAAAGCCCATAACTAAATATTTTAAGTCATAAAATGTGATTTAATATTATTTTTTGGCTGTTTTGTTGAGGTTTAAGGCATGCATGTCTAAGTGGGCTTTATAGTGGACCCGTTGGAATTTAAAATAGTAAAAAGTTCTAAAAATGAGGTTAAGCTATATGATCATGTTCAAAAGCCCATAAATAAATATTTTAGGTTATAGAATGTGATTTAATCTTATTTTTTGGTCATTTTGTTGGTGTTTAAGCCGTACATGTCTAAATGGTCTTTACATTGGACACGTTGGAATTTTAACGGAGAAAAAGTTCTAAAATTGAGGTTAAGCTATAAAATCATATTCAAAATCTCATAATCAAATATTTTAACTCATAAAATTTGATTTAATCTTATTTTGTGGACGTTTTGTTGGGTTTAAGGGTGCATGTCTAAATGAGCTTTACAATGGACCTGTTGGAATTTTAACCGAGCAAAAAGTTCTAAAATTGAGGATAAGCTATATGATCATGTTGGAAAGCTCATAATAAAATATTTTAACTCATAAAATTTGATTGAATCTTATTTTTGTGGCCGTTTTGTTGGGTTTAAGGCGTGCATGTCTAAATGGGCTTTACATTGGACTCGCTTGAATTTTCACCAAGTAAAATTTCCTAAAAATGAGGTTAAGCTGTATAATCATGTTCAAAAGCCCATAAATAAATATTTTAAGTCATAAAATGTGATTTAATCTTATTTTTTGGTCGTTTTGTTAGGGTTTAAGGCATGCATGTCTAAATGGGCTTTATAGTGGACCCGTTGTAATTTTAACCGACTAAAAAGTTATAAAATTGAGGTTAAGCTATATAATCATGCTCAAAAGCTCCTAAATCGATATTTTATGTCATAAAATGTGATTTAATCTTATTTTGTGGCTGTTTTGTTGAGGTTAAAGACGTGCATATCTAAATGTGCTTTACAGTGGACCCGTTGGAATTTAAAATAGTAAAAAGTTCAAAAACTGAGGTTAAGCTATATGATCATGTTCAAAAGCCCATAAATAAATATTTTCAGTCATAAAATGTGATTTAATCTTATTTTTCAGCCGTTTTGTTCGGGTTTAAGGCGTGCATGTCTAAATGGGCTTTACATTGGACCCATTGGAATTTTAACAAAGTAAAGAGTTCTAAAATTGAGATTAAGCTATATAATCATGTTCAAAAGACCATAAATAAATATTTTAACTCATAAAATGTGATTTATTCTTGTTTTGTGGCCGTTTTGTTGGGTTTAAGGCATGCATGTCTAAATGGGCTTTACAGTGGACCCATTGGAATTTTAAACTAGTAAAAAGTTCTAAAATCGAGGTTAAGCTATATAATCATGTTCAAAAGCCATAACTAAATATTTTAATTCATAAAATGTGATTTAATCTTATATTGTGGTTGTTTTATTGGGTTTAAGGCGTGTATATCTAAATGGGGTTTATAGTGGACCTGTTGAAATTTTTACTTGGTAAAAATTTCTGAAAATGAGGTTAAGCTTTATAATCATGTTCAAAAGCCCATAACTAAATATTTTAAGTCGTAAATGTGATTTAATCTTATTTTACGACTGTTTTGTTGAGGTTTAAGGGGTGCATATCCAAATGGGCTTTACAGTGGGCCCGTTGGAATTTAAAATAGTAAAAAGTTCTAAAAAATAGGATAACTATATGATCATGTTCAAAAGCCCGTAAATAAATATTTTAAGTCATAAAATGAGATTTAATCTTATTTTTTGGCCGTTTTATTGGGGTTTAAAGCGTACATGTCTAAATGGGCTTTATAGTGGACCCATTGGAATTTTAACAAAGTAAAGAGTTCTAAATTTGAGATTAAGCTATGTAATCATGTTCAAAAGACCATAACTTAATATTTTAACTCATAAAATGTGATTTAATCTTGTTTTGTGGCCGTTTTGTTGGGTTTAAATATGCATGTCTAAATGGGCTTTACAGTGGAGCCATTGGAATTTTAACCGAGTAAAAAGTTCTAAAATTGAGGTTAAGCTATATAATCATGTTCAAAAGCTCCTAAATCAACATTTTATGTCATAAAATATGATTTAATCTTATTTTGTGGCTGTTTTGTTGAGGTTAACGGCGTGCATATCTAAATGTGCTTTACAATGGACCCGTTGGAATTTAAAATAGTAAAAAGTTCAAAAACTGAGGTTAAGCTATATGATCATGTTCAAAATCCCATAAATTAATATTTTTAGTCATAAAATGTGATTTAATCTTATTTTTTAGCCATTTTGTTCGGGTTTAAGGCGTGCATGTCTAAATGGGCTTTACATTGGACCCATTGGAATTTTAACAAAGTAAAGAGTTCTAAAATTGAGATTAAGCTATATAATCATGTTCAAAAGACCATAAATAAATATTTTATCTCATAAAATGTGATTTATTCTTGTTTTGTGGCCGTTTTGTTGGGTTTAAGGTATGCATGTCTAAATGGGCTTTACAGTGGACCCATTAGAATTTTAAACTAGTAAAAAGTTCTAAAATCGAGGTTAAGCTATATAATCATGTTCAAAAGCCATAACTAAATATTTTAATTCATAAAATGTGATTTAATCTTATATTGTGGTTGTTTTATTGGGTTTAAGGCGTGCATATCTAAATGGGGTTTATAGTGGACCTCTTGAAATTTTTACTTGGTAAAAATTTCTGAAAATCAGGTTAATCTTTATAATCATGTTCAAAAGCCCATAACTAAATATTTTAAGTCGTAAATGTGATTTAATCTTATTTTACGCCCGTTTTGTTGAGGTTTAAGGGGTGCATATCCAAATGGGCTTTACAGTGAGCCCGTTGGAATTTAAAATAGTAAAAAGTTCTAAAAATGAGGATAACTATATGATCATGTTCAAAAGCCCGTAAATAAATATTTTAAGTTATAAAATGAGATTTAATCTTATTTTTTGGCCGTTTTATTGGGGTTTAATGCGTACATGTCTAAATGGGCTTTATAGTGGACCCATTGGAATTTTAACAAAGTAAAAAGTTCTAAATTTGAGATTAAGCTATATAATCATTTTCAAAAGCCCATAACTAAATATTTTAACTCATAAAATGTGATTTAATCTTGTTTTGTGGCCGTTTTGTTGGGTTTAAATATGCATGTCTAAATGGGCTTTACAGTGGAGCCATTGGAATTTTAACCGAGTAAAAAGTTCTAAAATTGAGGTTAAGCTATATAATCATGTTCAAAAGCCCATAACTAAATGTTTTAAGTCATAAAATGTGATTTAATCTTATTCTGTGGTTGTTTTATTGTGTTTAAGGCTTGCATATCTAAATGGCTTTATAGTGGACCCATTGAAATTTTTATTGAGTAAAATTTTTTGAAAAGGAGGTTAAGCTTTATAATCATGTTCAAAAGCCCATAACTAAATATTTTAAGTCATAAAATGTGATTTAATCATATTTTTGAACGTTTTGTTGAGGTTGAAGGTGTGCATGTCTAAATGGGCTTTACAATTGACCTGTTGATTTTTAACCGAGTAAAAAGTTCTAAAAATGAGGTTAAGCTATATGATCATGTTTAAAAGCCCATAAATAAATATTTTAAGTCATAAAATGTGATTTAATCAAATTTTTCTCCGTTTTGATGGGTTTAAGGCGTGCATGTCTAAATGGGCTTTATAGTGGACCCGTTGGAATTTTAAACAAGAAAAAGTTCTAAAATTGAGGTTATGGTATATAATCATATTCAAAAGCCCATAATCAAATATTTTAACTCATAAAATTTGATTTAATCTTTTTTGTGGTCGTTTTGTTGGGTTTAAGGGTGCATGTCTAAATGGGCTTTACAGTGGACCCGATGGGATTCTTATTGAGTAAAAAGTTCTAAATTTGAGGTTAAGCTATATTATAATCTTCAAAAGGCCATAACCAAATATTTTAACTCATAAAATGTGATTTAATCTTGTTTTGTGGCTGTTTTGTTGGGTTTAAAGCGTGCATGTCTAAATGGGCTTTACAGTGGACCCATTGGAATTTTAACCAAAGCCAATAATCAAATATTTTAACTTATAAAATTTGATTTAATCTTATTTTGTGGCCATTTTGTCATTTTGGGTTTAAGGCGTGCATGTCTAAATGGGCTTTACATTGGACCCATTTTGAATTTTCACCAAGTAAAATTTCCTTAAAATGAGGTTAAGCTGTATAATCATGTTCAAAAGCCCATAAATAAATATTTTAAGTCATAAAATGTGATTTAATCTTATTTTTCGGCCGTTTTGTTGGGTTTAAGGCATGTATGTCTAAATGGGCTTTATAGTGGACCCGTTGTAATTTTAACCAACTAAAAAGTTCTAAAATTGAGGTTAAGCTATATAATCATGTTCAAAAGCTCCTAAATCAACATTTTATGTCATAAAAATGATTTGATTTAATCTTATTTTGTGGTTTTTTTGTTGGGTTAAAGGCGTGCATATCTAAATGTGCTTTACAATGGACCCGTTGGAATTTAAAATAGTAAAAAGTTCAAAAACTGAGGTTAAGCTATATGATCATGTTCAAAATCCCATAAATTAATATTTTAAGTCATAAAATGTGATTTAATCTTATTTTTTAGCCGTTTTGTTTGGGTTTAAGCATTTAAATGGTGCATGTCTAAATGGGATTGGACCCATTGGAATTTTAACAAAGTAAAAAGTTCTAAAAATGAGATTAAGCTATATAATCATGTTCAAAAGACCATTAAATATTTTATTCATAAAATGTGATTTAATCTTATTTTGTGGCCGTTTTGTTGGGTTTTGCATGTCTAAATGGGTTTAAAGAATTCTAAAAATTGATAATCATGTTCAAAAGCCATTAAATATTTTATTCAGTAAAAGCTTAAAATGAGGTTCTAAATGGGGTTTATAATCATGTTCAAAAGCCCATAGGTTAATAAATATTTTAAGTCATAAAATGTGATTTAATCTTTTTTGCCCGTTTTGTTGTTTTGTTGGGTTCCAAATGGGCTTTACAAGTGGCCGTTGAATTTAAAATAGTGTTCTAAAAATGAGGGCATGTTTTGTAAATAAATATTTTGTTATAAAATTGATTTAATCTTATTTTTTTATTGAGTAAAATTTTCTGGAAAATGAGTTCTAAATTTAAGATTTTATAATCATGTTCAAAAGCCCATAACTAAATATTTTAAGTCATAAAATGTGATTTAATCTTATTTTTGAACGTTTTGTTGGTTTTAAGGTGTGCATGTCTAAATGGGCACTAAATATTTTAAGTCATAAAATGTGATTTAATTGATAAAATGTGTTGTTGATTTTTATAAAATGTGATTTAAAAAAGTTCTAAAAATGAGGTTAAGCTATATGATCATGTTTAAAAGCCCATAAATAAATATTTTAAGTCATAAAATGTGATTTAATCAAATTTTTCTCCGTTTTGATGGGTTTAAGGCGTGCATGTCTAAATGGGCTTTATAGTGGACCCGTTGGAATTTTAAACAAGAAAAAGTTCTAAAATTGAGGTTATGGTATATAATCATATTCAAAAGCCCATAATCAAATATTTTAACTCATAAAATTTGATTTAATCTTTTTTGTGGCCGTTTTGTTGGGTTTAAGGGTGCATGTCTAAATGGGCTTTACAGTGGACCCGATGGGATTTTAACAGAGTAAAAAGTTCTAAATTTGAGGTTAAGCTATATTATAATCTTCAAAAGGCCATAACCAAATATTTTAACTCATAAAATGTGATTTAATCTTGTTTTGTGGCTGTTTTGTTGGGTTTAAAGAGTGCATGTCTAAATGGACTTTACAGTGGACCCATTGGAATTTTAACCAAAGCCAATAATCAAATATTTTAACTTATAAAATTTGATTTAATCTTATTTTGTGGCCATTTTGTTGGGTTTAAGGCGTGCATGTCTAAATGGGCTTTACATTGGACCCGCTTGAATTTTCACCAAGTAAAATTTCCTTAAAATGAGGTTAAGCTGTATAATCATGTTCAAAAGCCCATAAATAAATATTTTAAGTCATAAAATGTGATTTAATCTTATTTTTCGGCCGTTTTGTTGGGTTTAAGGCATGTATGTCTAAATGGGCTTTATAGTGGACCCGTTGTAATTTTAACCAACTAAAAAGTTCTAAAATTGAGGTTAAGCTATATAATCATGTTCAAAAGCTCCTAAATCAACATTTTATGTCATAAAATATGATTTAATCTTATTTTGTGGCTGTTTTGTTGAGGTTAACGGCGTGCATATCTAAATGTGCTTTACAATGGACCCGTTGGAATTTAAAATAGTAAAAAGTTCAAAAACTGAGGTTAAGCTATATGATCATGTTCAAAATCCCATAAATTAATATTTTCAGTCATAAAATGTGATTTAATCTTATTTTTTAGCCGTTTTGTTCGGGTTTAAGGCGTGCATGTCTAAATGGGCTTTACATTGGACCCATTGGAATTTTAACAAAGTAAAGAGTTCTAAAATTGAGATTAAGCTATATAATCATGTTCAAAAGACCATAAATAAATATTTTATCTCATAAAATGTGATTTATTCTTGTTTTTGGCGTTTTTTTGTTGGGTTTAAGGTATGCATGTCTAAATGGGCTTTACAGTGGACCCATTAGAATTTTAAACTAGTAAAAAGTTCTAAAATCGAGGTTAAGCTATATAATCATGTTCAAAAGCCATAACTAAATATTTTAATTCATAAAATGTGATTTAATCTTATATTGTGGTTGTTTTATTGGGTTTAAGGCGTGCATATCTAAATGGGGTTTATAGTGGACCTGTTGAAATTTTTACTTGGTAAAAATTTCTGAAAATGAGGTTAATCTTTATAATCATGTTCAAAAGCCCATAACTAAATATTATAAGTCGTAAATGTGATTTAATCTTATTTTACGCCCGTTTTGTTGAGGTTTAAGGGGTGCATATCCAAATGGGCTTTACAGTGGGCCCGTTGGAATTTAAAATAGTAAAAAGTTCTAAAAATGAGGATAACTATATGATCATGTTCAAAAGCCCGTAAATAAATATTTTAAGTTATAAAATGAGATTTAATCTTATTTTTTGGCCGTTTTATTGGGGTTTAATGCGTACATGTCTAAATGGGCTTTATAGTGGACCCATTGGAATTTTATAGTGGACCCATTGGAATTTTAACCGAGTAAAAAGTTCTAAAATTGAGGTTAAGCTATATAATCATGTTCAAAAGCCCATAACTAAATGTTTTAAGTCATAAAATGCGATTTAATCTTATTATGTGGTTTTTTTATTGGGTTTAAGGCTTGCATATCTAAATGGGCTTTATAGTGGACCCATTGAAATTTTTACCGAGTAAAAATTTTTGAAAATGAGGTTAAGCTTTATAATCATGTTCAAAAGCCCATAACTAAATATTTTAAGTCATAAAATGTGATTTAATCTTATTTTTGAACGTTTTGTTGAGGTTGAAGGTGTGCATGTCTAAATGGGCTTTACAGTTGACCTGTTGATTTTTAACCGAGTAAAAAGTTCTAAAAATGAGGTTAAGCTATATGATCATGTTTAAAATCCCATAAATAAATATTTTAAGTCATAAAATGTGATTTAATCATATTTTTTGTCGTTTTGATGGGTTTAAGGCGTGCATGTCTAAATGGGCTTTATAGTGGCCCCGTTGGAATTTTAACCAAGAAAAAGTTCTAAAATTGAGGTTATGGTATATAATCATATTCAAAAGCCCATAATCAAATATTTTAACTCATAAAATTTGATTTAATCTTTTTTGTGGCCGTTTTGTTGGGTTTAAGGGTGCATGTCTAAATTGGCTTTACAGTGGACCCGATGGGATTTTAACAGAGTAAAAAGTTCTAAATTTGAGGTTAAGCTATATTATGATCCTCAAAATCCCATAACCAAATATTTTAACTCATAAAATGTGATTTAATCTTGTTTTGTGGCCGTTTTGTTGGGTTTAAAGCGTGCATGTCTAAATGGGCTTTACAGTGGACCCATTGGAATTTTAACCAAAGCCAATAATCAAATATTTTAACTTATAAAATTTGATTTAATCTTATTTTGTGGCCGTTTTGTTGGGTTTAAGGCGTGCATGTCTAAATGGGCTTTATAGTGGACTCGTTGGAATTTTAATTGAGTAAAAAGTTCTAAAGTTGATGTTAAGATATATAGTCCTGTTCAGAAGCCCATTTAGACATGCACGTCTTAAACCCAACAAAACGGTCACAAAATAAGATTAAAACAAATTTTATGAGTTAAAATATTTAGTTATGGGATTTTGAACATGATCATATAGCTTAACCTAATTTTTAGAACTTTTTACTCGGTTAAAATTCCAACGGGTCCACTGTAAAGCCCATTTAGACACACGTACGCTTTAAACCCAACAAACGGCACTAAAAAAATAAGATTAAATCAAATTTTATGAGTTAAAACATTTGATTATAGGCTTTTAAACCTGACCATATAACTTAAACTCATCTTTTAAAACTTTTTACTCGGTTAAAATTCCAGAACTATTTACACCTTTAAAATTCAAACAGTTTACTGTAAAACCCATTTAGACCTGCATACCTTAAACCCCAACAAAACGGCCGAAAAATAAGATTAAATCACATTTTATAACTTAAAATATTTAGTTATGGGCTTTTGAACCTGATCATATAGCTTAAACTCATTTTTAGAACTTTTTACTCTGTTAAAATTGCAACGGGTCCACTGTAAAGCCTATTTAGACATGCACGTCCTAAACCCAACAATACAGCCACAAAATAAGATTAAAACAAATTTTATGAGTTAAAATATTTAGTTATGGACTTTTGAACAAGATCATAAAGCTTAACCTCATTTTTAGAACTTTTTACTTGATTAAAATTCCAACGAGTCCACTGTAAAGCCCATTTAGACATGCACACATTAAGCCCAACAAACAAACACAAAATAAGATTAAATCAAATTTTATGAGCTAAAATATTTTATTATGGGCTTTTGAATATGATTATATAGCTTAACCTCAATTTTAGAACTTTTTACTGGGTTAAAATTCCAATGGGTCCATTATAAAGCCAATTTAGACATGCCCGCCTTTAAACCCAAAAAAAATCGAAAAATAAGATTAAATCACATTTTATGACTTAAAATTTTTAGTTATGGGATATTGAACATGATCATATAGCTTAACCTCATTTTTAGAACTTTTGACTAGGTTAAAATTCTATGGGTCCATGATAAAGCGCATTTAGACATGCACGCCTTGAACCCAACAAAATGACCTCAAAATAAGATTAAATCACATTTTATGAGTTAAAATATTTATTTATGGGCCTTTGAACATGATTATATAGTTTAACCCCAGTTTTAGAACTTTTTACTCGGTTAGAATTCCAACAGGTCCACTATAAATCCTATTTAGACAAGGCACGCCTTAAACCCCAACAAAAAGGTCAAAAAAGATTAAATCACGTTTCATAACTTAAAATATTTGATTAAGGTCTTTTGAACACGATTATATATCTTGACTTCTTTTTCAAAAATTTTTGCTCGGTTAAAATTCCATCGGGTCCATTGTAAAGCCCATTTGGACATGCACGCCTTAAACTTAACAAAACAGCCACAAAATAAAATTAAATCAAATTTTACGAGTTAAAATATTTGATAATGGGATTTTGAATATTATTATACAGCTTAACCTCAATTTTAGAACTTTTTACTCAGTTAAAATTCCAACCGGTCCACTATAAAGCCCATTTAGACATGCCAGCCTTAAACCCAACAAAACGGCCACAAAATAAGATTAAATCACATTTTATGTGTTAAAATATTTATTTATGGGCTTTCAACATGATTATATAGTTTTACCTCATTTAGTCATGAACGCCTTAAACCCAACAAAACGACCACAAAATAAGATTAAAAGAAACTTTATGAGATAAAATATTTAGTTATGGGCTTTTGAACATGGTCATATAGCTTAACGTCAATTTTAGAACTTTTTTCTCGGTTAAAATTCTAACGGGTCGACTATAAAGCCCATTTAGACATGCACGCCTTAAACCCAACAAAACGGCTACAAAATAAGATTAAATCACATTTTATGACTTAAAATATTTATTTTTGGGCTCCTGAACATGGTTATATAGCTTAACCTCAATTTTGGAACTTTTTACTAGGTTAAAATTCCAATGGGTCCACTATAAAGCCCTTTTAGACATGCACGCCTTAAACCCAACAAAATAGCCACAAAATAAGATTAAATCAAATTTTTTGATTTAAAATATTATATTATGGGCTTTTGAATACGATTATATAGCTTAACCTCAATTTCAGAACACTTTACTCGGTTAAAATTCCAACGGGTTCACTGTAAGGCCCATTTAGACATTCACGCCTTAAACCCAACAAAACGGCCACAAAATAAGCTTAAATCATATTTTATGAGTTAAAATATTTAGTTATGGGCTTTTGAATAAGATTATATAGCTTAACCTCAATTTCAAAACTTTTTACTCGGATAAAATTCTAAAGGGTCCACTGTAATGCCCATTTAGACATGCACGTCTTAAACCCAACAAAACGGTCACAAAATAAGATTAAAACAAATTTTATGAGTTAAAATATTTAGTTATGGGCTTTTGAACATGATCATATAGCTTAACCTAATTTTTAGAACTTTTTACTCGGTTAAAATTCCAACGGGTCCACAGTAAAGCCCATTTAGACATGTACGCCTTAAACCCAACAAAACGGCCGCAAAATAAGATTAAATCAAATTTTATGAGTTAAAACATTTGATTATAGGCTTTTAAACCTGACCATATAGCTTAAACTCATCTTTTAAAACTTTTTACTCGGTTAAAATTCCAGAACTATTTACACGTTTAAAATTGAAACAGACTACTGTAAAACCCATTTAGACCTGCAGGCCTTAAACCCCAACAAAACGGCCGAAAAATAAGATTAAATCACATTTTATAACTTAAAATATTTAGTTATGGGCTTTTGAACCTGATCATATAGCTTAAACTCATTTTTAGAACTTTTTACTCTGTTAAAATTGCAACGAGTCCACTGTAAAGCCTATTTAGACATGCACGTCCTAAACCCAACAATACAGCCACAAAATAAGATTAAAACAAATTTTATGAGTTAAAATATTTAGTTATGGACTTTTGAACAAGATCATAAAGCTTAACCTCATTTTTAGATTACTTGATTAAAATTCCAACGAGTCCACTGTAAAGCCCATTTAGACATGCACACATTAAGCCCAACAACACAGACACAAAATAAGATTAAATCAAATTTTATGAGCTAAAATATTTTATTATGGGCTTTTGAATATGATTATATAGCTTAACCTCAATTTTAGAACTTTTTACTGGGTTAAAATTCCAATGGGTCCATTATAAAGCCAATTTAGACATGCACTACTTAAACCCCCAAAAAACCGAAAAATAAGATTAAATCACATTTTATGACTTAAATATTTTAGTTATGGGATATTGAACATGATCATATAGCTTAACCTCATTTTTAGAACTTTTGACTAGGTTAAAATTCTATGGGTCCATTATAAAGCGCATTTAGACATGCACGCCTTAAACCCAACAAAACGAACTCAAAATAAGATTAAATCACATTTTATAACTTAAAATATTTAGTTATGATATTTTGAACCTTATCATATAGCTTAAACTCATTTTTAGAACTTTTTACTCGATTAAAATTCCAGTGGGTCCACTGTAAAACCCATTTAGACATACATGCCTTAAATCCCAACAAAACGACCGAAAAATAAGATTAAATCAGATTTTATGATGTAAAATATTTATTTATGGGCATATGAACAAGATTATATAGCTCAACCTCCTTTTCAAAACTTTTCACTAGATTAAAATTCCAACTGGTCCACTGTAAAGCCCATTCAGACATGCACGCCTTAAACCCAACAACATGGCTGAAAAATAAAATTAGACCAAATTTTATGAGTTAAATTTT